>JASKGM010065745.1:39068-52090 GCA_034509205.1 Ceratonia siliqua
ACATTTACTTGTTTATTATTTAGTTCTTTACTTCTTTATTTGCCCTAAATTTAGTTTGTGCTCATTATAGTTAAGTTCTCGTGTTCTTCATCTATATTTGAAAAAGAAAGAAAGAAAGAAAGCATAGTTGAGTTATCATAGAAGACAAATAGAATTAGTAAGCTTTTTTTTTGCGTTTACGTGTTAAAAATCTTTTCCATGTGGGCATACATACATTTACTTGTTTATTATTTAGTTCTTTACTTCTTTATTTGCCCTAAATTTAGTTTGTGCTCATTATAGTTAAGTTATTCATGGGTCCTTAGTCCTTACTGCCATGCCGACTTTTTTCCTCTTTTTGCATGTCTATGATGAATATTGTCTTATTTCCTGGGCATATTTACTTGTATACTTTATTTAGGGACTCTTTTCTTGATTACCCTAAACATTATAGGACCAGATGATGGCAATTGATAAATGTTCATATTATTTTAAAAAATTGATGTTCTCAATGTTTTTACTATGTATTTTAAGTCTGGTTGGAGAATGCATGCTTGTAGGTGGGGTCTGTTCTCATGCTTGTACTCCATGCAGGGCACATCTTATGAGAATATGACCATAATTGTCCAAAATTACGTGGAGAGCTTAATATCCAAATATCCTTATTGGAATAGAACCTTGGGCGCAGATCACTTTTTTGTCACTTGTCATGATGTTGGTGTAAGGGCAACTGAAGGACTTCCACTTCTTGTAAAGAATTCCATTCGAGCTGTGTGCTCCCCTAGCTATGATGTTGGATTCATTCCACACAAAGATTTTGCTCTCCCTCAAGTACTTCAGCCATTTGCTCTTCCAGCTGGAGGGAACGATATAGAAAACAGGTGAAACTTTTGAGGATATATATTCTTTCCACTCAGTGATGCTGTTACTCCCTAATTGGGGCACATATGTTAGGTGTAGGGGATCTCTTCTTTGTTGTTTAGATGACTTGTGCTCCTGCTATCTTTAATTAATACTGTTCTGGTTAGTCCTTGAGAGTGATGCAAGTTACTTGATATTTCTCAGAACATATAGATGCCGTTGTCTTGAACTTGGCCATGGGTGTTAAGTTTCTACAATCCACAGTTGCATTTCAGTTACACATTTTTCTGGTAACCTGGTATAAAAATATCCTCCTTGTTGAGTCTAATCATCTCTTCTTTGTAGCATACAGTTTTTGTCAAGACATGAGTATATGACTCTCCCCATATTGTCATCTCCTTATTGCAAAGAAATACTAATGAGTTCTGGTGTTGTAATCCTATCCATGAACTTGACTTTTGATTCATACTATTCTTTGCTACACCAATGGCCCAAATTATAGAATGTGATTTATGTAAGGAACCTTAATTTCAAAGTCAAATTTCTTCTTTCAGGTCTTAATTTCTATGTGGCAGTTTTGTCATTAAAATAATGAGATACAGGAACAGATGTTTGACTGACTACCATTTCTCTTTTCTGCTTTAATGTTACTGCTCCTACATGCTAGTTCTATATTTCATGGAATAATAACTTGAACCATCGGTTTTGTTCTAACTGTAGAATCTTTAACTTATCTTTTACCATGAATCAGCAAACTGCCATCCAGATTCTGGCTATCCATAATCTTCGGCAATCCTTATATCTTTCTTCATGTCATAGACCTTTCCAACTACGAACTCAACTCCTTTTTGATATGGTCCCTTCCCAAAAGATATAATTGGAAACTTATCCCTATAAACACTTGATTTTGTCCAGATAAATTTTAAAATTTTTGAAAAATAGCAAAAAAATTAAGCCGTCACGTTGTGACAATCCGGCAACACCCACTTTTTTCAGCCTATCATATCTGAACTGAAACTTCTTAAATGCTGGCTTTCTTTTATTTTTTAATTTTTCATTTATCCATCTACCTTAAATGAACCTTACAATCTTAAAGCTTGATTTTTAGTACTATTACTATTCAGCAGTTCTTGGACATGATGCTCCTCTCCTTGTGCTTCTATATTCAGCTCCTTTCTAGTCAATGGTGTTCTTTCTCAATCTCAGTTTTCCAAAATTATGGGACAGACTCAAACATGAATTTTCTTGCTTCTAAATTCAATTGATTTTGTGGTGTGATCCTTGGTTTTGGGGCAAGCTATTGGAACTCTAAATTACAGTTATTCTTGCATGGTGTGAAGAAGTTTCAAGAATTTAATATTTCAAACCACAAAATTGATAGGGATAGTCAGATAACTCATTTTGTAAACTTAATTATTAATTCTTATACTTGTACATGCATATATAGTTTATTCTGTAAGATCATTAGATATTGCTTCTACATGCATATATAATTCTCTCTAAAAATTTAATATATGTGTGCATTGCAGGACAAATCTTGGTTTCTGGGCTGGTCATCGGAACTCAAAAATTAGAGTTATCCTTGCACGTGTTTGGGAAAATGATACAGAACTTGATATTTCAAACAACAGAATTAATAGGGCTACTGGGCATCTGGTATACCAGAAAAGATTCTACAGGAATAAGTTTTGTATATGCCCTGGTGGTTCACAGGTTAATAGTGCTCGAATAGCTGACTCTATCCATTATGGATGCATTCCTGGTAAGAGTCATCCTTTCTGATGGTTTTATCATATTTTATAGTTGCATTTCTCTTAAATTGGCGTTAGATGCCCTGGATCGTTTGTACTTACATTTAACTATAAACAAATTGAATCTTATTTTTATAAGAAACATTAGCAAACCCTATTTCTGTCTAGACCAAATTGCTCCTACTGGCTCCCAAGACAGGAATCACAATTTATTGAGGTGTGATACAATTGAGTGTCTAAAATGTGGTGCTTTAAGAACCAATATGAGAATGCAGATTTCATAATTGGAGGGGTTGAGCCGTTGAGGTGTACAAGATGGAGTTCCTAGGGCTCAAATGCAGGACCTTCCACCCAACTCCACCCCTTCAATATCCTTAGCTATGGTCAGGAAGCTTGAACTTTATTATTACTAGTTATGCAGGAGGGATATAATGAGTGACATTTGTTTTTTTATCAAAATAATAATTAGTAACGTTTGAATTATAAGGTCTGCTGAGAATTTACAATTAATGTCTTTTGGGATGGGATTTTACACGTCCGAAGACACCTTATAATTTATCTGAAGTGGAATTTGTTTTGCAGTGATATTGTCAAATTACTACGACCTGCCATTTAATGATATTCTTGATTGGAGTAAATTCTCTGTCATAGTCAAGGAGAGTGATGTTTATCAGCTTAAACAAATCCTCAAAAACATATCCGATGCAGGGTTTGTTGCGCTTCACAAGAATTTAGTGAAGGTAAAAATCCTCTCGTTACTTTATATGAAATTTATATATTAACTATCATTGTTCTTGGCACTTTATTTGTTGTGTTGCAGTCTGACATCTGTTTTGAGCCCTCTACTTATAGTTCAGAAAACCCTTGAATGCTAAAAGCTTCTTTTTTTCTTCTTTCTGAATTTATCTTTTGCGGGTGTGTGTATGTGTGGGAAGAAAGTCTTCAAATTTTTGTGACATTGCCTCATATTCTATTTAACTTTGGTTAAGTACCAGTATTTAAAGTGAAGATAGACATTAAGAGAAATGAGCCTCAAACACTTGAATACCAGTAGTTGATAGAATTTTCATTGCCTATTTGATCAGTAGTTTCATTTTATGGAACTGACTAGAAAGTTGATTGATGTGATTTTATCAGGTTCAGAGACACTTCCAATGGAATTCACCCCCTATCAGATTTGATGCATTCCACATGGTTATGTATGACCTTTGGTTGCGACACTATATGATCAAATACTGACTGATACATTACAACTTCAGTCTCGTTTTGTATACACCCAACAGTTTTAGACTTCAGCAACCCAACCCAAAACACTGTACATAGTGCGTGACAGTTTTTTTTTTTTTTTTTTTTTTCATATATCTTCCTGCACGTTACTTTTTTATATTTTAGGATTCCACCCATTTCATGCCTATAATTTATATATATTTCTTTATTTGTTGTTTATTATCTGCTTTGCCGTAAGACTCGGTTTTGTAGCCAAAATTCTTTGCTTTTGGAGTTTGAGTTGGGAGACTTGCAGCAGTTGGCCACGTAGTATTTTGAAGATAAAACTAAACAATCTAGCCTACTCTTTTGAGGAGCAAGTACCAAAAACCAAGAATGAGAGATAATAAACTTTTTGATCACAAATCCTAAACATTTTTATAAAAATTATTACACACTTAACTAAACTAACAATTAAAAACATAGACAAGAAGCACATTAAAGATTTTTAAAATGAGGTAATACACTTTTTATCCTTCTCTACGGGTTTTGTCCCTAGGTTTTGATAGAGTCAATTGAAAGTTTAAGAACTTTTACGAGAAAACCAAAATATTTTTTTTATGGGGAAAAAAATTGCTTCTGCAAGATAATTAGAGAGGAAAATGAGAAACTGTTGGGCTTTGTTTATCCTCAAGTAGCGGTGTGGCTATTCTAGAGTCACACCCAATTTTTTTATTTTTTATTTTTTTATGTTTTTTTCTTAATTTTTTTTATTTTTTAAAATTAATAAATTATTTTTTATATCATACAGTTTTTTTAGAAATTTTTTAAAATTTTTTGATATTTTTTTAAAAAAATTTTGTATTCTTTATACTATTCACCCATAATTTTTTTTTTTATTATTCATTTGCAAGTTAAAAAATTTTAAAAATAAATTAAAAAATTTTTAAAAATTCTAAAAAAAATATATGAGATACTAAATAAATTATTAATTTAAAAAAACAAAAAAAAAACATTAAAAAAATAAATAAAAAATTCAGAAACTCCCCTAGTGGGCGGTAGAGAGGAGTGTTGGCCCATTAATTATCAGTGTGGCTGATTTAGTTCAACATTGGCTCACTCATTAGTTCATTTTATATTAAAAAATACACACACACAGATCCGTGAGAGTAGTGTGTTGAGGTGGTCGCTAGCCTCAATTTTTTTACAATTGAAAATGAATGTCCATTCAGTGCTTTCCTTTATAATGTTGAACTTGATATTCAATCCCAAATTGGTTTTGATCGGGTCATGGCAATGGCAATCAAAGGGTGTTAGGTGATTGCGAGTTTAGATAGATTTCAAAATCGATCGTCGTCAATATTATAGAATAGATAAAGACAGATCATTAGTGCCAATTTATTATGTGATTTCACTTTCATGCCATGTCTTCTTGCATATTAATTTATTATTGATCTATGATTGACTTTTTTCATTTTTACCCAAACCCATGTCTGCTTTTGACCCAAAATGAAAATTACTTTAGAATAAAAAATTATTTCTCTATCATAAACAATGCCTCACAATATTTTTACAAAATTATTTATATGAAAAAAACATTTTAAATAAATTATTATTAAATATTTTTACATAAATAATTTTATGAAACATTATAAAATACTATTTATATAAAAAAAGCATTACTCTTTATAATAATATAATTTCAAAGTTTTGGAAATAGTTTATTAGGATATATCGCTATGATAGTTAGGCATTATGATAATAATGTTTGGTCACATCCTTCAAGATGAGTTGCACTTCTACCGTTGGGTCAATCCAACATTTCAATAAGAGTATTATTTATTTGTCACAATAATGAGCGTTCTCATATATTAAGCCAACGACTCTCTCCTTATGAAAGATTTTAGTTCAATCTTGGTAATCAATTCTCAGAGCTAGTTATTAAAGTTGAATCAAAATATTTTTTAAGGGAAGGTCGTACGTTCAAGTTTTAAAGATTTTTATTATTATAACAAATAAACAATAAATGATATGTTAGCGTATATTGTGATGATAACCAAACTTGCTTTCATAATTAAGGTAGTCTCAAAATTATAATAAATATAATTTTAACATTTTTGTTTTGACCTACCACTATGATAGGTCAATAGGGGGCGTGGCCAAAAATATTACCCACTCCAAAAAATATAACAAAATCGGCGGGTACTATTATCGTCATCAATCCTAACATGGTTGACACTGGCTATAAAAGAATGAAAGAGAGGCTTGAACGCTACATACAAAATGAATAATTCTAATTTCCTGCTCAACGCAAGGTGGACTTACACCATTTTCATATTCATATTAGGCTGCTCGAGACTTGTCAAATCAAATCCGGTGATGCTTCCACATATAGACCATGTGGAATCATGTGCATTAATATTGCCTACAATTACCTTACTATACCCTATTATAATAACAGTAACGTTCTTAATTACCATAAAAAGTTACAAAGTAAAGTTTACGTAAGAACGTTATATATATATATAAGAAAACGCTAACTATTAATAAACGACAAATTGGACATCTCTTTTATTTATATGTGCTGTAACTTGTAAGGAACTAGTTGATTTGTGCAAATATTTGGAGAAGCAGCCATTAAATATTTAGGTTTCTGCATGCTTTGATTAAATTATGCAGAAAAGGCTGCGTTCCAAATTTATGGATTAACAAATGCCATAGGGGCAGCTCAATTCAAACCAATCAACCAGCTGCTTACTTCATTTCTTAGGTATATCTTCCCCGTCCAAGTAGTAAGTGTTGTCCAAGGCTTTAAGAAATTATAAATTTTGATTATGTTTATTATTTTTATGATAAGAAAAAAAAAATCTATATTTTATCATATAATATTAATTGTCTTTTTGTTTGTAAAGTCAGTACATGATTTTTAGTCTGTGCTTTACAAGAGAAAAATAAGATGTCAGATTAAAACAAACACTATGCTGCCTACTCTGTAGAAGCTTACCTACGTATACATTGGGAAACCAATTTCTCAAGTATAAAACAAAAGCAAATCAGATTGAAAGAGACACAAAGATCTTGTCATTTGAACAAAGCAATATCATCTGAAGGAGAAGCTTCTGAGTTGAATGTTGGGCACATTCTTTTCGAGAAATCCTCTAAAGCCTTCAACGTTCACTTTGCTGGGATATAAAGCAAATTATCTCAGAAGAAGAAAAGCACAGAAGAAGCAAAATATACATTGATACGAAAAGAAAGTTTTCTTGCTTTTGCTTCCTCCTTTATTCTTACTCTGGAATAGCTACTCTACTTCAAAGAGAGTTTATTATTGTAAAAATTCTTGAGAACATTTCACCTAGAGTAAGTTTGGCTAAGTTCTTAAGAGAAAAACTTAGTGTGAGAGGTTTACCTAAGATTGGTAGTAAAAGGCCTTAGTAGCTTGTGCCTTGACTTGTTGAGAGGTTAAATGAGAAGGTTGTAAAAGACTCTTGTACCTTATACTTTGTATATAAGGTGATTGCCCATTATAGTAAAATTTTCTTACTTTGTGCTTGGGGAGTGGATGTAGTATCTGATTTATAGATCCGACTCACTATATATCGTGATGTTGATTTTCTCTTCTATCAACTCTTTATTTTCTGAAGTTTCATTTTCTGCCTGATCGTTTACTGCTCTGATTTATTGTTTGCAATCTATTTAGTGTAAACTCTTAGTTGATACAAGCTTTTATCTAAGTTTGGGGAACTTATTGTTTTCATGCATTTGAAAAGAGTTTTGCTAACTTTTGTTAGTTTGTAATTTACATCATATTTAAAATTTTAAGTCTATGTTTGTTCATTTCAAAAATAATCTAGCCATTATTTAGAGAAAAAGTATTAATTTTCAACACCCAATTCAACCTCTCTTCTTGGGTGTCTCATACATATTTCCTAATAGTAAGAATAATATATGAATTTGGATGTTCTTTTTTGGAGCAAGATGGATACTATATAAGAGTTTATAAATTAAAAATATAAATATAACTTATTAATTAAATAAAAAAATTTACGTATTATATATATCTATCTTTCTTCTTCCAATACGAGAAAGTTTTGATTGGTGATATATGAAGAATATTGTGCCACCTACTACATACATACTTTGATCACAAAACTCAGTGAATTATATATATATCTCTAATCAAAGTCCGAACATGTTGCATCTTGTTCTTGACCCATTAATACTGGTCTATTATCTGAACTATGATGGCTTGAAATATCAGCTGCACTTTGAAGTTTGAACGAAAAACCCGCCAAGTATGGCTCTCTTCTATATATGATGGCAGGCAAAGAAAATCGTTGTTCTGTTTTCTCGCCACCTTATAATATTAATATAGCACACCACAGAAAAATCCAAAACTAGTCTTTCCTCATATATAGTCAAATCTGTACCAAACCCCCATTGATCAAAACAACTCGTCTTAATTTGATTTATGCAGCCCACATAAATCAGACTAACCCGAGGAAATTAATTCAATATAACATTAATAATAATATCTTTATATATATGAATTTCTTGGATATAAATATAATTAAATAGGTTAATTACTTCTTTTTCAGAGCGATGATAATGAAAATTAAGAAACGCCCACCAACATTGACGTCTATAATAGATTCTGTTAGCAGTTAATCTTATAAAGTTATTAATATTGACTTTTCAGAGTCAATTCTGTCATTTATTATGGGATCAAGCATTCCGGCGGAGCTGAAAATTTAGTTGGTATGGTCAATAGTAATCTTGGACTCCAACGAGATTGATGGAGCCTCCTCCCCTACGGGAGGGGCTGTGGGCCCAGGTTGGGATCTGTGGGCCCCACAGCCCCTTTCTCTCACAATATTTTCCCTTGATTTATACAACACGAAATAAATATGGTTTGGGGCCCCACATATGCCAACGTGGGGCCGACAGCCCCTTCCCTATAGGAGCATTCATGCTCTGGTGTAGGGGAGGAGGCCGCTATTAGTAACAGTACTAATAGGTTAACGACTTAATTAACCTGGGATTTTCTAATCTCATGTACAGGAATACTAATAAATTTTATGATGTATTTTTATAATTTTAAGAAATAAGTTAAAAGAATATAAAAAAATTTTAAAAAAATAAAAAGTATTAAAAAAATTTACATAACACATTAATCAAAAAATAATTAAAAAAAAATAAAAAAAATCTTTTTATTTGTTTTAAATTTTTTTAACTTATCTCTTAAAATAAAAATTATAAAAAAATTAAAAAAATAAAACTTATAATTTTAAAAATTAAAAACAGCTCCTCTACTGGAAAAAGCACCAACCTATATATATATTCTAAGAATTATGATTAAGCATATTCATATGAATTATTAGACCTTTCTTTAAATTAATTAATTCCCTTAAATTATATGATTAATGTTACCTGGCTCTTTTGGCTCTGGTTTGTATATTTCTCTGTTTTGGTTGTTTAGCAGACACTAAAAAAAGCCGCCACGGTCCCAGATTTATTTTTTCAGGAAAATGTTTTTAATAATGGGGCAATGAAATAATTAAATAAGATTAATTAAGAAAATGAAAGAAGTACGTTGGGTATTATGACTTATGAGTCAACTTCTTCACGGTATTAGATTTCTTCTCCTGTAAATGTAAAAGTAGATTGTGTATACAAGTTAGTAAAAGTAACATTAATCTTTGAAATTATCTCCATAAGAATAATCGACTTATTCTTATTCAAAATAATAATCAATTTCTCTCCATATGCATTGTATTAAGTTAGAGATTGGTAATTAGATCATTGGCTATCTAGCCACGTATCCTGGAAGAAGTCATCAGTCAAGACTTGAACTGAACTGTATATTTGAAAGAAAAAAATGAAACACCCATTGATTTGGTCAAGCTTTAGGAGGAATATGCATGAACTTCAATTGTCTTTAGCTTTCTTAGTTAGCTGTTTTCAAGATGAACATTTATAGTTGTTAACTTATCTCTTCATATTGGTTAAATATTGAATGCAGAATCGATCATAAGTAGGTTTATTTCCAAGTCGCTGTTAGAACCAGCTCAAGGGGCTAGTTTTCTTCACAGGAAAATATATCAAAGAATAAAAAAAAATTGAATAGTCAAACTGGGACTTGGTGGAGTTTATTTCAAATTGGGCTCAAGTAACTCGTTTTTCTTTTATACCATAGAATAGAATGCCACCTACGTATAGCTTGAATAAGGGTACATACATATACACGTTAATTAATTCCTTGAAATTCCAAGAAGATTAGGGAGACTACTATAACTGCCATAAATTTATCATCTGAAAAATGATTCTTCAGCTAATTAATTAAGCTAAATAGCTTGTTTTTCTTAACAACCATATAGTAGCTAGTAGCTAAGCTTGGAAGGAAATGACGTGAGTACAAGAAGAAACAAGTGAATCCCACTGTAAAGACGAAAAAGATAATATAATGTGTGTGCCAAAATCGGCCATGGAAATGGAGCTTTTCCAATATATATACATCAAGCAGTCATTGATAGCAAAACTAGCATACCTGCAACAACGTGTTCAAGTGTTCACGTTTAATAATCTGGAGAAGGGACTCAATTCTTGATTATATTATATGACTAATAATAATCCACTCATAATAGATAGTTCATATCTCGCCTTATATAGTTCTCATTACATTATTATTGGATTCAAACTGGACAAGGTGAAACCAAACTCAATGGATTAATTAATTAACAAGGATGAGGTTCTCATTATTAAATTACACATTTAACCCGACTCCATTAAAACAAAAATCCATGATCAATCAGCCCAATATGAAAATTTAATATTTAATAGTACTATTTTATTATTTAATTATGTATTATATGAGCTATGCACTTCTCTATCTCTCTCTTACATAATCGATTCCATTAAGTAAATGCGTGCAAAGAAATTAAGCAGCCTCATTCACGTGCAATGACTAATTAAGAAGCAGGAGAGATGGTTTAGAGAGATCATAGTCATATGGAAAACTTCATTTTCTTCCATTTGTAAAACGGGTTTTGTGTTTTAAGCAATGAGAAAGAATTCATTTCTTTTTGAAGAAGGAAAGGATTGTGAAATATAAATAGTTGAATTATTTGACAACTTAGCTTAGAAGAATTCTTTTTTGTTTGTATTGCGCGCCATATAGCTAGGTAGTAAGTATTCGAGGCGGTTAAAATTAATTAACTATATGCTAAATTAATTTTAAACCTATATATGTATGCTTAAGCAAGGAAAATGAAGAAGTCACGCAAAAATGAAAATGACATTGAAAAATATAATGAACCCACGAGAGTCAAACTTTCATACCTTGTATTTATATATTTATTATAATAATTTGACAAACTTATTATAATATTCGAAAAAGTTTGACAAAATTGTAGTCTAGTATTTTGAGTTTCCTTACAACATCAAAAAAAGGAGGAACAAAAAAGGAAAGTTGACTATTATTTATGATTAATCGTGGAAATACTATTTCACGGGGTCAAACACTACATACTACCTCCTCAGCACCAGTCCATGCCCATGATTCTCATCATATTGTACGTTCCCATACAGTTTTTTTTTTTTTTTAATCTTTAGTCTCATTTGGCATGCCATATATTATGTAAAAATAAATGTACTAAGAAGGATATATTTTTTGGTTTAATCGTGTGAGTTACTCTAATTCTTCTCACTTTGATGAAGGTTAGATTCGAATTCAAAATTGTTGCATTTACTATTATAAACTTAGCAACAAACCTAGTTGTCACCAAGAGTTAGGGTTCAATGGTATTAGAATCCTCTTTAGAGTTAAAAATTGTGAGTACAAACTCAAATTGAGTCAAATTAATAAATAAATAAAAAATTAAACCAGTTGTCTCGGATTTAAATTTCATTATATTCTCAAATAAAATAATGAGATTATATTTTTATTTTAGTGTATAAAAATGAGAATGAACCCTGTTAGTTGAATCCCACTTTTTAAAAAATTGGACTCCACTTTAATTTTTATTTATCAAAATAAGATCATGGTCCTATTATATTCTCAAAAGAATATAATAGGATCCAAATCCAGTTATCCTCTTTTCACACATAATTCTTTATCATGATTTATTCCATCCCTTTAAGTATATGGAACAATCCGTTGCATAAATATTATTGTACATAAAACCAAAGTATATTAATTTATATTATTTAATTAATTCAGTTTTATACATGTTAACCTTCTTGACTCTTAGTACTACGTCAAAGAAGATGTTATTTACATGCTCATTTCAATGTAATTATATTCTCTAAGGATTATAGGGGTCACTATATATATTTAAATGTGATAACAAAAATATTTAAATAGAACCTTTAAGAAATAGCACTATTTACATATATATAACCGCAACATAATTTGTTAAAATAATTTCATACCTTGCATCAATTATATTTGTTAATATTAAAATTTATTAGTAAATAACAAAAGCTAAGAAGTACAAATAAGGGTTTATAAAATAGTTTGAACTGTTACATACAAAGTTGGGAAAACGGGTTTTATCCATTATTAAATATTTTGGAACAACCTAATAAAAATTTTGAGACAGCTTCGTTGGCAAATGCCATTATACCCCGACAAAGTTTTTCTTCCTGTTTATAGTTTTTAGCAACTCAAGATTCTTCCTCGGGGAGATGCTATTAGCATAAGTAATCTTCGTCTCATAGTAATTTGAGTTATTGATATACCAATCTAATTAATTATGAAAAATATTTTCTTGATTGGAATTGAAGTTTCATATACATGTCAAGTAGTTATTATATATATATATATATAAATATATTTTTAACTAATTAATACTGTGAACATTCTTATATAAAATATATTCTATACTTCGTGTATAATCTAAAAAACTATAGTTAATATTTTAAAAAATATTAAAAATGAAAAAGCAGGATGAATTGTGGAAGCTCTCTCTAAATAATACGGTCCTTATAAAATATTTATTTGATCATAAATTTATAGTTATCATAAAAATATATTTTGTCCTTCACAATTATAAGTTTTTAAATAGGTAAGCACTATGCTTGGAGGTTGTAACTTAAGAAAATAGTGTTGATTTATTACGTTTTTTATTTTTATTTTTTAATATTAATTAAGTATTTGATATGTTATAAATTTTTTAAAATTTTTTTAATTTTTTACTTATGCATGAATAGTATTAAACAAATATA
>JASKGM010065746.1:0-16963 GCA_034509205.1 Ceratonia siliqua
ATAGAAGTGATTTTTTTAAAAAAAGCAGGTATTTGGTGTTTGGATATAATTACGTAAAAGTGATTTTACTGAAAAAAGCAGATGTTTTGTGTTTGGATATAAAAATGTAAAGTACTTTTGAGCATGTAAAATTATTAAAAATAATATATAAAAGTGCTTTTTAGAAAATTTGTGAAATCTTTTAGAGGTGTATGTGTTTAAAAAATGTTCTCTCTCTTCCATTAGACCTGATTATTTTTTAAGCATCATTTTTCTGCTTCAAAAATAAACAGCATTTCTGCTTATTTTTAAAATAAGCAATTAAAATTTAAGCTGCATCTAAACAGCATTTTTTAAAATAAGCAACTTTTTTGGGAAATAATCCCATCCAAATGGGCCACCTCTATTTACATTTCAAACATTGATTTATTAATTTATTTGATAATCAATCAACTAAACCCAATCATCTACAGGAAAACAACCCTTGCTCGTAAAACCAAAATATTTTCCAAGTGAGTTTCCCACTTGGAAAGCAATCAAATTGAGGCTTTGTTGCTGAGGTTTGAAATTCTATTTGGGAACACACCACGTATATTGAGAGAGGTTCCTAAATATTTGTGACATCTTCAAGTACAATGGGGTGCTAAATGATGCAATCATGTTAAGATTGTTTTCCTTTAGCTTGAGACATAAAGCAAACGGGTGGCTCAACTCTTTGCCCCCAGGACAATTACCAATTGGGAAGGGTTAGCCCAAAAGTTTCTTGCAATTTTTTTTCCCTTCGAGGTAGCAAACTCAAATTTATTCCATATACTAGTCGACCATGCTATAGGGACCAATCGATCAGCCTTCATGGATTTCTTTATAAAGAGAGACCAAACAGATGAAACTCATGGAGAGGAGCTCAAGGGTCTTGAGGGAGAGCTTGAGGCAGCCTTGGGAAAGGCTTTGCACCAAGAGATTCAAAGTAACCAAGTTCTTAACTCCATTTCATTTAAGATATAATGGATTTAGCCTAAGTTTTCTCTTTTTCTTATGTTCCTTCTCAAATTTGAGGAGAAATTGATATGGGTGTGTTAAGGATGTTATTGTTTGGGTTCCAGCACCATCCTATGCGATTTCTAAGGATTTGATCCCAAATCCTAACCACCCCAAGAATATTTTCTTTAGACTAATTTGAGGGTAGCTTTGTGTCTAGTGCATGGTTTTGGTAATGCCTAGAGGTGTGCAAACACACTTGGAAGTATCTAACACTATAGGTGGAGCCTTGAGGACACCTAACAACAAAGATTCTCGATTAGGGTTTTAGAAACCTTTGAGTCGAGTGCAAACCTAAACTCAGTATTCTTATCTTAAACAATTTTTTTAGCATAATCTAAGCCTACACCTATGTATGGCATAGAGTGATAGAGGTAGATCACAAAGGGCTAAAAACAATGAATCAAGAAAAGTAGAAAGTGTGGCATGAGATTTGAGGAAAAAGAAAAAAGACTTAAAGGAAACAAATTGAACTGAACTAGTGTATAGATAAACATGTGAAGAATGACCATAGCTTCTCCATCACTCTTACTTGATCTGAGTTAAATCCATTCTTTATAAATATTTCTTGTCCTTTATTTCATTTTGCTCTTATAAATACTTTGATATCCCTTTTTATCATTTTTTATTTCTTTCAAAATTTTCTTTCACGTTATATTTAATTTTTTCAAATGCATGTGTTTTATAGGAATAGTTAAATTCATTAAGAATAACTAATTTTCTAACACATTTCAAGATAATCATTTTTTAAACAGGTATTGTCGGGTGTTTATCATTTTTTTCGACTAACAATTTCACTCCCAAACCAACAAAGCATGATTGACAGGTAATAAAATAAAGGATTTTTCTTATACGAAAAAAATGATTTTTCTAATTAGTTTCCTTTTTAAATTAAGAATAAAATTGATAGCTTCTCTATAAAATAAAATACAATTGATAGCAACTTTATTGAAATTTTTTTACCTCCAAAATTAAGGATTTTTCTTATACCAAATATAATTCATTAAGAATAACTAATTTTCTACAACTAATTTCAGGATAATCATTTTTTAAACAGGTATTGTGGGGTGTTTATAATTTTAGCATGATTCACAGGTAATAAAATAAAGGATTTTTCTTATACCAAAAAAATTAAAGGATTTTTCTAATTAGTTTCCTTTTTAAAATAATAATAAAATTGATAGCTTCTATAAAATAAAATACAATTGATATCAACTTCACTGAAATTTTAAACTTCCAAAATATTTTTCTTTATTTTATTTTGTTATATTTTATTTTATATTTTTATTCTTGATTCACGTCGCGACCCCCATCAGAAATGTCATGACATAACTGACCTTGAGTAAGGCGACATGCTAAATGAAAACAAAAAGTAAGGCTTGAGCATTCATTGATGCAATTTCGCGTCGGCAGAAGCATTCATTGAAGTAATTTCGCGTAAGCTTCGCATCCAAAATTTTTTGGAAGCACATAAATCATTAATACGAATAAATCTAAGCTGATGAATTAGAAATCACAATCTTTACCACATTAGTGAGATATACCTTTTAAGTTAGACGTACGTCATTTTTATTATAAAAATATATTTAGATCTTTTTTAAAGTTAAAAAATATTAAGTTTTAATTAAATTTTAAATTTAAATTTAATTAAATTATTTATATATCTAAAATATTCATTGAGAATTTTTGAATTTATTATTGATTATAAAAGATTTTTGAAAATTATCTAATGTATTTTTATTTTTTTCTACATCAATATTATTATTAAAATTGAATAAATAAATGAATGATATGGGTTTCATAAGTTTTTTTTTTATATACAAATTATATTTTAGACATATAAATTATTTAAATAAAGTTAAACTCAAATTTTAGTTAAGTTGTAATATTTTTTAAAATTTTAAGGGAAATTTATGTATATTTTTATAATAAAATGGATAATTATGAAATTAAAATATCTCTTGAAAAATAATTTTCTCTAATAAAAAAATAATTCATAAAGGGGATCATGATTGTCTCATTTTGATTTATATTTTAACCTTTATAATATTTATCCTAATGACAATTTTAATACATGAATTTTAAAATTATACAAATTATGCTCTTTGACTTTCATCAACAATGAAAACGTTACAATTAGAGCAATCCAATAAAATGTGTAATTTTAAAAATAAAGATGTAAGTTATTTTGTATAAATTGAAATTTTTGTTTTAAAGTTATAAATCAGGTTAACTGTATAAGGGTAAAATGTATTTTGATAACTTGTTTTCTTCTTATGTAATCCCATTTTGATTTTATGTGATTTTCTTTATTTATAATTTTTTAATAAAATTCTTGTTCATGATGATTTTTAAGCTAAATTATCTTTACTTTTCATTGAGAATATGAGATATATATATATATGATAATATAATATCTCATATTTTTTATATTTTTGAAATGACATTTGATCATTTTGTGGATATATAAATATACTAATTTATTAATCTTTTAGTCCCCCACAAATTAATATTAAAAATAAATTATTATATTTACACTTTTATAAAAAAAAAAATATCATTTTTAAAGCATACGATATTTTATTACCAAACTTTCAAAAAAATAAAAATTTATTTTAGTTTCAATTTTAAAATTATATAATATATAAAATTGGATACCTGTTACGTAAAAATTAAATTAAAAAAAAAGACATATTTTAAAGTTAATCAAAATAAAAAGTGAGTCTTGTTTCTCATGAATCATGCTCGGTTTCAACTTTCAAGGCCAGACATGAAGTAGAACTATAGAAACATGCCTGTTTTGGAAGGGTTTTATAAAATAGTTTTTTTCTTTTTTTTTTAGTTTTATGAGAATAAAAAATTTATTTAGATAAGTATTTTCATCAATTATTTTTTTAAATTATTTTTAAAAATAATGATTAGAAAAAAATAGATAAAAATATTTTTATATTTTGACTTGTTTTAATTTTTAATTTTTTAAAAAATATAAAAAATAATTAATAAAAAATATTTTTATCTAAACAATTCTTTTTTTTTATAAAAGTATTTTTTATAGTTATTCTTAAAAATTATTTAAATAATAATAAAATAAAAATCATTCCAAACAAGCCATAACATAGATGCGGTTTTCTATATTCTTAATCCCTTTTCTTAATTCCCGTCGTTCATAGGAATTTGATATATTTGAAATAAAATAATACTGAAATGAAGGAAAGCTCAGTCATACCCTTAAAGAATTATAAAAGATGAAAGGGAATAAATTGTATTTGAAAAGTAATATTTTTCTCTCTCCATTTTAGATACGCTGTTTTTAGTCACAAATGCGCTCTTATAAGGAAATATTAATAGAAATTTGAAAGAGTAGTTTTATTTTTATTAAAAGTTTAATATGCATAAAAAAGACATGAATTTTATTATTGCTTAGGATCAAATAATTAAAATGAATAACATAAGAATAAAATTGAAGTGTAAACCAAAGCCAACCATAGCTACAAATGAATATATATATATATATATATATATATCCTTACCTCAAAAAAAAAAATTGTCATTTTCTCCATGTGTATAGAATATGCTTCCCTTGCATACACATATTCTTTGCTAAAAAAATTTACCCTTAATTAATTGGATTGGCGAGTCTATAGTCTGTACTGATCCAAAAGGAGCTAGGAGAGGGCACAACATTAATGATAATCACACGTGTTAAATTCATAATTACAAAGAATATATTGACTTTGGTGTTTTCCTATTCATATAAATTAGTTATTTTTTTCACTTTCTTTTTTTAAATGATAATAGGATAATGGGTAATTAAAATTTTTAAATAATTATTTTATCATTTTAAAAATAAATTTAATTAAAAAATAAACATAGCATATCAAATATCAATACACTAGTATGAATCAATACCTTATAAGGGTAATGTTGTCATACAAGAATATGAAAGCTCTTCTTTAGTTATTCCTTTAATATAATTTCATTAAATAAAGGGCTAAGTTCATGGGCTGCGTGGTGCTTCCTCCCTCATTCTAGAAAATCAGCGCCACCTCATCTCATTCGTCAACCGCAAATAGCCATTCTTAATTTCTTATTTCCCAAGGAAGCCACCAATTGAGTTTGAGTTTGGACTTCAAACCCTCTCTCTATCGTAGAAGCCTCTAGAGTGTAGACCATTCACAATTTCAACCCCAACATCCGTCTTAAGAACCCCCCTTCTCTTTTTGCTTCATCAGAACCAATCGCATCTGTAAACCTCCTTACTTTCCCTCCCTTTTCTCTCCAAAATACACAACAACTCCACAACAAGAAACATTAAAAAGGAACCAAGCAAATTTGAATCATGGGCACTCTGGTTGGGCATGTAGCTCCAGGTCTCGGCTTCGTGCTGATTGGTTTGTGGCACCTCTTTAATCACATCAAGCTCTATGCTCTTAATTCCAATTCCTATATTGCTCCTCCATGGTTCCCCACCACCAAATTCAAATACCTAGAGCTCCTCCTCATCGTGGCAGGCTGCACGGCCTCCATATCGATGGAGCTTTTCATAGGCCCCGAACGTCATCAACCATTCGACCCAGATGGAACCATTCCGTCGAATCATCTCCATAACTTCGAGCACTCTTCCATCTCCATGACATTCTTCCTCTACGCTGCCTTCGCTATTGTTCTTGATCGAATTGGTGAGAAAGCTCAACATGGGCTAACTCAATTGCTCGGCGCCATCGCTTTTGCTCAACAGCTTCTTCTTTTCCACCTGCACTCCGCAGACCACATGGGCCCAGAAGGCCAATACCACTTGTTGTTGCAGCTTGTGATACTTGTTTCTTTATCCACTACCCTGATGGGAATTGGCCTGCCCAGGAGCTTCTTGGTCAGCTTCGTGCGCTCCGTCAGCATATTTTTCCAAGGTGTGTGGCTTACAGTCATGGGCTTCATGCTTTGGACACCAGGTTTAATACCCAAAGGTTGTTTCATAAACTATGAGGAGGATCATCAGGTGGTGAGATGCTCTGGCCACGAGGCCCTTCACCGTGCTAAATCGCTGGTGAACATTCAATTCAGCTGGTTCTTGATTGGAATCACCATTTTCGCCATGTCTTTCTACTTAATTTTGGTCAAAATTTACGGTGGAAAATCGGAGTATTTCTCATTGGGAGAGGTGGATGAAGCAGACCAAGACGAAGAGTCAAATGACGACGTTGAGTCCCAAAAGAAAAGCATACTTAGCACCACCAAAAGCTTTATTCATATGGGAAAATCCTTTTCAACAATTGACATGGAAAGGTAGAAAAATTGAAACATTGATCGTAGAAGTGTGATAAGCGGTTAGGTGGGTGGGTGTACAGTACTATTAGGGTGGTGGGTTCCACCTTTGTTTAATTCAGGAATTAAATTAAGCCAGCAATAAGGGGGCTGGCTTAGGAAACTCTTGCATGTGGGTATTTTCGTAGATGACAATTTAACTTGATTATATGTGGGATCGTTTGTTTGGTTTGTATTGATGGCTCACCGCTTAGAAATTGAGTTCATTGCGTTGGCTTATATTGTAAAGTAAAATCAAAGATTTGTTTATATTGTCGCTCAACTACTGCCCTGTCACTAAGTGATCTTGGTTCGTTTTGATGGCAAACTTTAGTTTCTGTACTTATATTAATCATGTTTCATATGATGATCATATCCCACATATATTAAACTTACTTTTATTTTCTTATTTTAATTCTACAAACACATAATAATATATTATATTAGTTTCTAATTATCAATTTTTCATTTAATTCTATTATATGAAGAATTTCGGTGTCAAGAAGGGAAAGCAACCAACACACGCACACACAAATTAATATTTAAAAAAAGCACACACACACATAATTGATATATAAATTAGTCATAAAAGTTTTGGATAATTTTAAAAAGTTTTAAATTTAACATTTCATAACCAATGTACCCACGTTCAGAGCATTAGGGACAGTTGTCCCGTCCCAAAAAAAAATTGTTATATATATATATATGATATAATTATTCTTCCTAAAATGTTTATACTACTTTCTCTATTTTATAGATTCAAAACTCAATTTTACAAATATGTTATTCACATATAAATACATGTTATTTTATCTCATTATTATTTTTTTTGTTCCGATCAACATGTTTATTACTTCTTTTATTCTATGACCAATGTCACTCACTTACTTGTTTATTGCTTCTTTCCTCATCAATCTCATCAATCCTTGATCTACTTTATTGTTTCATTATTTTCTTTGATTTTTTCTGTTTGCAATCCTATTTGAGTTTTTATGTTAATTATGTGACTCTAACTTTGGATCCATGAACATCTTAAAATTTGTATAAAGGTTTGAGAATTTCCTCATAGTAAGCCTTGTGATGATATATTTTTATTATACTAAAAAATTCAATTAACATCTCATCGGCTTCTGTTTCTTTTTTGTTATCTTAATGAGTTTCTTTTACTTTAGTGTATGTTATTTACTTTAAATATTCTAACTATCTAGTTTGCTCTTTAGTTTTAGGATATGCTTGGTAAGATTGAGCATGTATAGGTAAGTAAAAAGTAGAGGCTTAAACATGAGAAAAATATCTAAATTTATGTTGTGTCTAAAATCTAAATACCTGATCAGTTTTACTCCTCCTTTTTTAGTCTTCCTATTTTCAATCCTACCAATACCATGCACACCTTTAATTTTTGTTATTATAGTTGTTAGGGTTATTCATTAAACAATATTTGTTTTCTTGAGTTTGAATTGATAAAGCATTATATATTGAGAGAGAAAAGTATATTGGAGGACAAGAAATCCAACTAAAATAAGTAAAACAAAGGAAACTATTTTGCCCCCCTTAACAATTTTTTTGGTTCCGTCTCTCCTCATAATGTTATCTTATTTCATAAATCAGAATATATTTAATGTTATTTAACTCAGTCTCACCTTCTTGTCTCAAGAATAAATTAATAAAAAAAAAGTAAATATTTTGATTGAGTTAGCTTAGTGGTTAAGCGTGCTCTCCACCTTAATTTCTTGGATTCAGACCTTAGGGCCAACACTTAGAAGAATTTAGGAGATGCATTATGCCGATGTGGGGAGAGTGCCTTTTATAAGATCATTCGAATAGGAATTTATCTCAATTAACGTTTAAGCTAACTCGAGAATACTCTTAGGAGGCATTTGGTATCAGTGACATTTTTTATTCTTAGGAATCATGTTGTCTACGAATCGTGTTTTCTAGGAATCATATTTCTTGGGAATGTTATAAAATGCGTTTGGTTTGTCTTAAACTTATCTGAGAATGTTAGCTGGAATATTTTATTTCCATGTTTAGTTTAAGTACTTTTTTGAAAATTTTAAGACTTTTTACAAAAATACCTTTAAACAACAATTTATTTTTTTCACTTGCTTCTTCATATATAATAATTGATAAATGTCCAATACAAGTTAATTTATATAATTATCAATTTATTATTATTCTAATAACTTTAATAGAAATTTTATTAACTATTTTATTAACTATTTTTATATTTATAATAATTAATATAAACTTCATTATCTTTACTTCTTTCTCTATTTTATTTATTTATATTTATTTTATATATTATATATTTATATATATAATTTATTATTATTCTAATAATTTTAATATTATAATATTTATTTTATTAATTATTTTAAAAATATTTTTATATTTATAATAATTAATATAAACTTCTTTATCCATTACTTATTAATTTGTCTATTTTATTAATTTTTTTATATTTTATTTATTTTATATTTTTTTATGTATATATATAATGTATTATTATTCTAAATGTTAATATAAATAATATTTATTTTATTATATATTTTAAAAATGTTTTGATATTTATAATATTTATAATAATTAAAATATATATATATATACATGAAATATGGGCAAAATAAAATTTTTATATTTAGAAAACTTTCCATGTGTATGGAAATTTAAGAATACCAATACCTCCCATGAGAATGTTTTGGTGGGAAAGTTGACCAAAAATAGTTCTTGAGAATTTTAGTTTACTGAGAATAATTTTTAAAAAATTTGTATCAAACAAAAGAATCTTCGTTTCTCAAATTGAGATTCCCAGTAAAATAAAAAGAATCCTCCTACCAAACACTCTCTTACTGTATAAATAAAAAATAAGTAAATATTTTTTTTTTCTAGTCACAATTAAAGGTTATATGTAATTTTGGTAATTTTATTTAAATTTTTATCAAATTTAATTGTGATGCCATGATGGTAGTATATATTTTATAAATAGTACTAGCTCAGTCCATTCAGAAATAAACAATGCCAACGAATTGCTAAACTATCAGTGAATATGTTGTCGAGAGAAAGCACATTCATTTTCTGTCGACCGTGCCTTGTACTCAATTATTCTGAAAGCTCTACGCAACGAGAAAGTGGAAAACGATAGCAAGAGAAAAATAATAATGAAGGGAAACAAGAACAATATAATAACACCGTGACGACGAGGGTGATGGTTTTGAAATTAATATTAATTCCATTAGTTGCAATTGACAGGTGATTGTCTAGTACCCTCCCGCAGCCATGTGATTCGGATAAGATACATCTGACGTTTGCCAAAACTAATGTTTTAAAATTGGTACTGAAATGTGATTTCGACAATTTATCGGATGGGATTAACCAATTCAATTCGTTTAACAGTTAAATAGGATGACATGATGAATAGAAAAAAAAAATATTTTGAATAATACATATAAAAAGTATAAATATAAATACTTGTATAAAATTTAATATATGTTTATTTATTGTTAAAATTATCTGTATACATAGATACTATGAAATATTAATGTATAATATAAAGCAAAATAAAAATATATTTAATAGTTAAATTTTTCATACGCATTTTTTGTTTTATTATACAGAATTGTATAAATTAAACATATCTTTGTATACAAAATAGTTATGGTACATTAATAAAATATGAAATAATTTGTAAAAAAAGATTATATTGTCACGCCCCTAATAATCAGATCGTCACCGGCTGAACAAAGGTTGGCCTAAGCCTCCAAAGCTTTACATATTAGTCAATGCACAAAGCTTTACATATCAGTCAGTGCACAGAAAATCTATGATCTTTAAAATAAAATTTGAACCTTTACAAAAATCCATGATAAACTTTTTAGAACAAGATCTAAGTTATACTTATACTTCTAAGAACCATGATAAACTTAAACCAAAGATAAAATCAAAGCTAAATTGGATACAAAACTCATTCTTTCACACTTCAAAGTCAAGTTTCATATCAATAATGTACTTCTAGAACACGAAGAATTATTTAGGTAAAGCTTTACAAAATCACTACCTTCAAAACTTATCTAGACCATAACCATATGACACTTTTAATCTCATATAGTTTAGGAGCAAGTACACTTTTCGAAACACAATTTGGTTTTTAACTCATTCTGGATAAGCATATCTCTTGTTAATAATTCAAAATCATATAAAATAATTCTGAACATGTTGTAAATCATATCAACATAATTGTTAAGTAGAAACTAACATATAAGAGGCATAACAACAATTAGATATCTTTTTCTACTCACAACGGTGGATGCCTGAAGCTAACAACACTAACTCGAGTGTCCGAAACATATAATCGATGCTACAACAGAAGAAGAAATTGAATCCAGGCTCCTTGGGGCTGCCAATAACATAATTAATCCAAGATTACTTAGTTTAATCTCAACTTTTACATAGCCCTAGACTTAGGTTTTTCCAAAGAAATTAAGAGAAACTAAACATAAACAAATATTAGATAGATGTAAATCTAAGTCCTAAAGTGAAGAAATATACTTAGAAGATTGAGTTACTGTCACGCTCCGAATCCAGAAGCGTGATCAGCGTAGGAAGCCACCTAGCAACCTACCAGCCTACTCTATAACTCCATGCAATGTAATTCAAAATAACTCATATTAAATTCAAATCAATTTATAAACCAAGTGCTCGAGGCTATATATTTTAAATAGAAAATTTGTCATGTATTTCTACATAAAATCAAACAGAATTTCTCTTGAAATATGGACATTCCAGGGTATAACCCACAACCAAAATGAATGAAAAAATTCCACCACATAGAGTTCCATAGTCTCAAAGGCACAAAACAAAATATAATAATATCAACTAATTAAAATAATTCATATCTACACGACATGACCAAAACATCAAAATGTGCTAATGCACTTTCTAGTCAAAATGTCCCATGCTTTCTCAAACATTCCACCAACAAGAAGGATGCCTACCACAACTAGTTGGCATGCTCAGCGAAAAATGGAGGCTCAGGCGATTTAGCACATGCAGTTGAATCTGAAAAAAATTTATAGAAGAAAAGGAGTGAGTCATAAAGGCTCAGTGAGATGAAATTTCCTACCAATGCTACAATAGACGTCTCATGACAGTAATAATAAATATAAGATTTAGAAAAGGAAATTAATGTAAATAAGAAAGGTTTCGGATCTAAATAACCAAGAATACTTTATAATTTGAAAACCAAATTCTTGTTTTTCATAAAGAAGCACGTTCGAGTGATGTAATTAAAATTCTTAAACAATTATCTAAAGTTGATTGAATTGCCAAAAAATGTGTATATATATATATATATATATATATATAGAATGAGAAAGAAAGTTATAAAAATCTACATACCGCAAAAATTTGAGGAGTTAAATAAATTTTCAGGTTATGAGGGGTAGATGGATCCAATAGTTCCTCTCATAGGTAACTCTTCCTCATGAACAATGTATCACATGCATTCGAAAAAATCTCACGGATGCATTAACTACATGCTTCTTCCAATGGCTTACCTTATACCTCCCATAAATAGTCCATGGACAACTAATGCTAGGTGCACCTAGGGTTACTCTATAGAAGTGCCAAATGATCCATCAAAACTTCACTTACCATTGAACTGATATTACTATGTCCTCATAAATAATTTAGGCATAAAATATTATAAATTTTCAATACTTTTTTATTAGAATATTTTCATCCAATCACATAATTGAACATTCATAATTTTACATAATAGAAGTTTATTAGCAAAAATTCTAAGATCATTTTTTTCATAGTAATATTCTCATAAAAATCAGAGTTTGGTGTAAGGGTGAATGATATGACTCCAAGACAAATAAAGAATATAATTAAAATTTTCTCTTGGTTTCATAGAATAGTTAACAAAAATTTAAGACTAAAATAAACATAAAATCATGTGATTCCATATATATAGTCAAGGTGAAAACTTCAACTCACCTTACTAACTTTGGAAAGTTCAATGCACAACACTACTCATAAGAATTTAGGCTACACCAAGTTAAACTAAGTGGTAAAGAAATTTTTGTTATCTTTAGATACTCCAAATATTTACAGTTATCAACAAGCAGACTTTCAGCTTCTAGCTCGGTGGAATTGAAACTAAACAATAATAATGCCCTTGTCAAGGATTATATCCATAACAAAATTTATCTAAGTGGAAGGTCAAGACACTTTGAATAATAAAATGAGAACCTCTAACCCCCTTAAAATCATTAATAAATGGGGAGTTATACCATAAACCAATGAATCACTAACCCATATTTTTTTTAGTCGTGAATCTGCTCTGTTTGCTATGCTCAGTAGTCGTGAGATATCTGAGAAGCTCTGCTCTCAGCAACACCCAACAGAAAAAATTATCCAACTAGAATGATCTCTTCAACCCCCAAAACCCCCTAATCCACCAGGTAATGAGTTGTAGCAAGAACGAAGCTAAGTGGCTAGTAAAAGAGAAAAAAACCGAGACTACTAAGAAAGTATTCCACTGGAGGGAGAAGAGTTATGGGCAATACCCATTTGGTTGGAAGAGAGAGCTGGAAAAAGAGAGACTAATTTGCATAAAGAAAAGCCATAAATGGTGAGGGAGGGGTTATAACGTTTGATGGGTGAGAAGGTTGCCTTCTAGGAGTTTCTCGGCAATTCTGAACTAACAAGAGAGAATAGGGGCTATTTTTTGTTTCTTTTATTTGAAATTTTAAAATTTAATTTTTTTTAGACTTGATAAAAATGCCTAAACACAACCAGAGGCATTACCGTTACGGTCCCAAAATTCGAAGCTAAAGCGCTAATCATGGAAATCAGTCCAAAATCACACTAGGGTTCCTACAAAAACAAGGAAGAATGGGTGATTTGAGGTAGAGAAGAGATAGAGAATCAAAATCAAGCTAGAGTTGTGATTGAAGATGTTAGGGACCAGATCAGAGCACCCAAGATCCTCCTCCACACCTCATCTCCCAAAACCCCAACTCCCTTAAAAAAATTGATGCTCAGCATCTAGTAAAAAAGGAAAAAATGCGATATCCGATCGATCAGACCAACAAATTTTACACAATTCACAAAGATGATTTTGTGGGAGGCATCCCACACCTTGCTCAACTCAAATGCATGTTTAGATGCTAGAGAAATTCATCGAAGATAAACAAAATTAAAATTAATTAAGAAGGAGATTGAAATTGGCTAGGGCATGTAATGAGATATTCATAGGATTATCACATATATATTGTGTTCATATAAAATTTTAAATATACACTAAAAAAAATTGGCTTTTCTCACAGACAAATTTCCTAAGAAACACCCTAATTTCCATGAGAATTTAAAATTCTTACGGAAATTTTTACGGAAATCAAGGCGTGAGATTTTTTACGTGATGGTCACGGATGTTCTCACGTTTCTCGTGGATGAATAGTTGTGAGAAACTCTCACAAATGAATAGCCGTGAGAAATTCTCATGGTTGACCAGCCGTGAGAACACCTCACGTGAGATATTCTCAAAGAACTTATCCGTGAGAAGTTCCATGAGAACTTAATATATTTATTATTAATTAAATTTTAAAAATTAAATGTTTATTAATAAATATTAAATATATTTCATTTCATTTAAATATTAATTACATATTATTAATTATATATTTAATATAAATAAAATATATTTATAAATACATATATAAATAAATATATATAAATATACTTAAATTAAATAAATATATAAATATAAATAAAATCACATCAAAAAATTAACCAAATAAGATTAAATTCAAATTTAAAGTAAAAACAAATACATTAATTGTCAATCTAACTAAAACTCAGCGTTAGTACAATCATCAAAAGGGGATTGCTGATCAACGGTAAGGGGAGGGGGAGGGACAGGAGTTGTATCGCTACTAACTATTTGACTAAGTTACTCTTGGAGTTGCTGTTCAAGTCGCTCCTCAAGTCGTTGTTCGACCTATCTAATAACCTTGCTCAATAAATGTTTAGGAACCTGGGTGGATGATTGTGATGGCTGGCTTAAGTGAGGTTTCTTGACTAGGCGAGCCTCAAAACCCATCCCATAAACTCGACATTTTTTGTTTACCCCAACAACTTCTGTCCATAGACTGGTGTTATTGTAGGAAGAATCAATTGACTCCCGGGTGGCTCTTCACTCCTCAAAAGCTTTCTATATGAGTTAATACATAATTAGTGAGAAATCAATTGAATCACAATTAAAAAAAACCTATAATATTGAAGTGTAATGTAATTTAATTTAACTCACGTAAGTTTGCTCAGCATATGGATGCACCTAACTCTTGCTCTCACTATATTGAATATTTCGGAAGACCTCAGCAGCATCAACTTGCCTCCCTAACTCTTTTGGCTATAAATAATGAATTAAAGTGTTATAATAATAATAATAAATAAATAAATAAATAAAAGTTAGAAATTAATAAAACTTACAAGCCTCTTTTTATGAATGAAAAATGTGATGCTTCCGCCTCAATGGACGGAGGCGCCCTAACTCTTGGATCGATTAATCTTGTTCTGAGCTGTCAGCAACGAAGTAATGTGTCCATGCCAATCATATTTAAATAGAAACATATAATTAAATGTCACAGTAATGCTTTCAAACTAGCTAGTTCATCTTGAATACATATATAGTGAATAGTCGTAATAATATATAATATATTTCTCCTTATTCATAAACACAAATCATGTGTGTGTGTATATATATATATCAAGTGGTCTGGGAGACCACATAAGGGGAATCTGTGTAATACGCTGATAAGTATCAACTCTAGATTAAATTGTCATTACCTTGTGCCTGCTAAGCTTGTTCTTTTAATCGTTGTATGAACATATATGTACATTAATGAATTGTCCCAATATGCAAATCAGATTAAAAATATCCAAGCAAATTACATACTAATTCATTTTGAGACAAATCAGATTAAAAATGTTCAAGCAAAAAGAACTAAACAAGTCTCTTTGAGACATTTTGACTAACACTTTAAAGCCACAAAGTTTGCTCTTTGAGACATTTTGACAAAACCTTAAAGCCACAAAGTTTGCTCTTCGAGACATTTTGACAAAACCTTAAAGCCACAAAGTTTGCTCTTTGAGACATTTTGGCAAACACCTTAAAGCCACAAAGTTTTCTCCCAAAGGCTAGGAAAAAGAAAGTGGGAAAAAGAATCCACAAAGCCACAAAGTCTGCTCCCAAAGGCTAGCAAAGGCTAATGCAAGAAGAATCCACAAAATAGGAAAAAGAAAGTGGGGATTTGCAAGAAATCCAAAATGACCAGATTTGAATGAAGTAGGATTTACCTTTTGGCAAAGTCGTAGACAATGGTGTGCGTGAGCCAACCCTTGAAGCACTAGCTGGTAGAAGAAATATGATGAAGAAATCTGGAGATGAGTGGCGGCCACACTGTTATGAATTTAGGTTTTGAAATGAAAGGGAGATTTCTAAGTGATCTAAGTGAACGGGTGTGCTACATTCATAATATTCAACTTATTATATATTACTTCAATTCAATCCATAATTAATTCTTTCATAAAATAAACTAATAAATATATGGGGCCATACACGACTCACAAGGGATCATCTCAGGAATTAAGCATATTCCACTTGAATCTTTTTTATTTTTTTATCTCAATATATGTAAAACATATCTTATTATTTAAAAAAACAAAAACAAAAAGAATATTGGAATATATCTTTATTGTTTTTGAATTCGTTTTCCAAACATTTACACCTTTTTTTTTCTTTATATATATATATATATATATATATATATATATATATATATGATTTTGGACTTTTGTAAAGTTATGAAGTATGCTGCATTTTATTTAATTAAATTTTGAGAGATTATTTTAGTAATAAAAATAAGTATATAATATATTATTAGATGTACTGCTATATATTTAATTTTTAATTTAATCAATTTTTTTAAACAATATGCAAGATTGGACATCTGAAAAATAAAAATCAATATAATATACTATCAAAATACTCAAAATATAAAGAAATGAGGAAGATGAATGTTATTTTGGTGGATTTTATTTTATAAACAATTAAAAATAAATTAATACTATCCCCAAAACATGAAAATTTGATAAAATTAATACCAAGCAGTGAAGCAAAGGGTCGAATTGGAAATGAGTTTATTTTAAAATATATTAAATGCTTGGTTATCTTTAAATATATATAAATTATTTTTGTAAATTATTTTGTAGGTAATAATTAGTATGTGTCACATTTATTTACCCCTTATATGATTACTCACACACACACACAATGCCCTGTGCTGCAAATATGAAACAAGAATTGGTATAGAAATGTGGAAGTAATGCTATTTGTAAATTATCTTTTTAAGTATTATTTTTATTTTTATATATATTATTTCTTATTATAATATATATTTTTATAATATATTAATAGATAAAAGATATTTATAAAAATGATATATAAAAAAATAGTGTACAAATAACATTACTTGAAATGTTATTTTTCAAAATTTTACCTTTTATAAATTTATTTTATCTCACTCTATATTATTATATCTATCTCATTATATTAAAATTTAATGAGATAGATATAATTAAA
>JASKGM010065767.1:0-16960 GCA_034509205.1 Ceratonia siliqua
ATAAAAAATACTTAATTATTTTTAAAAAGTAAAAAAATTTTGAAAAAAAAAGCAAAAAAAATAGAAAAAGTAAAAAAAAGGGGGGGTGGTAGCTTAGAAATTTCCTTTTTAGAATTATAATCTTACATCTTTGAGTTATTTGGAATTTATATTTAAAATTGCTTTAATTAGTTAATCAATTAAACTTCTGTAAGTATTGTTTTGATTAAAATTGAAAAAGATAAAAGTTAGTAATTAATAAATTAATAACAATTCTTCGTAAAAACAATAATTCATTCACTATATATTACTTGTTATAATAACGTACACTTGCATTTGCATAATTATAAATTCTCCAACACTAACCTTTGCTTTGCAATGAGTTGGTATTAAAGTCTGAAATATGGATTTAATTTCGATCAGAGATGTTGACATTGGAAACCCAACTCCACCTGCTCAAGCAATTGAATTGAAATTCTGGTCAGTTGGAATATTTTCCCCCTTTATTTGTCAAACCTCACTTCCAATTAATCTCCACCGTTCTAGATTTTGAAGATCACGCACATCTCAAGAATGGAATCTTCCATATCACCATGGGCAAAGGGCATTAATTGTTCTGCATCGGAGCTTGCATGTCTTCTTGTTCTCCAAGGATGGTGAGAGATGTCTGTTTTTTTCCCCTATTCATTACTCATTCAACTTTGCACTTTGTAATTCAAAGATTACAAGATCGAGTTCACCGTTTAGACTTTAGATGGATCATATCTAAACAAAAATTAAGTAAATCAGACTAATTATTAATAAATATATAAATATTTCAAAAATAAAGCTCACCTTTAATTATTTTTATTTTTATTTTTATGTTATTGACTTGATGTATTTATTTTTTATAAATCTGAATTTATCTTAAAAAATTTCGCTGTTCAATATATATATAGGCTTTTCTTTTAATTTATACTTCCTAGGGTTTAGGTGTTTGAAACTTAAAGTTGAAAAATACTCGTTTTGTGAGGTAATCAACAAAAAGAAATTCAACACAGTGGCCCCATCATATTGTTTTTCTTTATAACTAGAACAGTCAAGGGAAAACATAGACTTGGTTTATAAGACATGGTCATATGCAAAGATATATATAAATATGCAATGGAACCAGGGAAATTGAGCTTTTCTCATCGGAACAGAAGATTTGAAGCTTGGAATCATGTGGAGAGCATTTAATGCCAAGAGTTGGAATAGGTGTTAGGGTTTCACAGCTAGCTGCGTAATTTTAATTTCAATCTCTCGAAATGGGTTTCTTTTTAATAATCCTTAGACCTTAGCCTCATGTCGGATCGATGTCGTAATAAATTAAGTAGTCTCATATTAAATAGCCTGCATTTTTATATAATCATCACTCTTCTCTACCTGTAGTAGGCATATTAGTATGAGACGAGCAACATGTTCATTACCAACCATGCAACAATTAATTGTCCACTGCTACTATTACAAATATAAAACTTCTTCCTTTCATTCAATTAAAAAAAAAAGAAAAATACAGACACTCACTAAATTATGTTTGATCTTTTACAAAATTGTTTCTGAAAATAGAAGTCAAAATATTAACTTATAAACTATCAACTCATTGAATTTAACCCCTTCCTTCTATTTTATTATATATAACTCTCTTCAACTATATATAGAATCATAGATCATATGCAATTCACTACTTATACTAAAGTTTTTGTGTAATTTACATATTTTGTTTCTAATTTCATTAGAAAACCTATGTAATATGCAGAAAAAACTAACAAAATTTCTAAGTGCATTATTAATAGAAAGTATGAATTGCATGAAACCTTTATTTAATGGAAAATACGTGTAGTTTGCATGAAAAACTAACGAAATTTCTAAAAGAATTACTAACAGAATGTATAAATTGTATAAAAACCTACGTTTAAGGGGTCAATTGAGGAGTTTTTTAGTATAGGGTGGTAAATTGCACACAACATTAGTTGAAAGGGGTTATTTGCATAAACAAAAAAATATCGTTGCTTCAATTAAAAATAATATTACACTGCTATTCCAAACATAAAATTTCGAGTGACTTTATAGGGAATTTGATCTCTTAAATATTTCACCATATATAAGATTCATCTCAAAATTTTCATTATGATAAATTATGATTTAAACTAAATATTAAAATAAAAATCTCAAGATACATCTAATAATGAAAATGTTCAACCTCCTCATAGAGTCAACCTAAAACTTCTTCATTATAGAAAGGTTTCTAGTCCACTTTATTCTCATAAAACGGTAAGAAAACAGTGTTGTGCAGCTTCGTATTTGAGAAATTCTTTGAAATAGAGTGCCTTTGTGAATACGATTTTTAGTATTTGACATTGGTGGTTGTCTTATAATAATATATATACTTGTGAGTTCATGGGCTTTTAGTTTAGTTATATAGATTATTTATTAGTATTTGATTCACTAGTGTGTTGTTTTAGTAGTTGTTCTATTTAGAGTTCATAAATGATAAGGATGTTATGTGTGGCATATAATTAAGGCATTTTACTTAACGACGGCCATCAGAAAGATTCTCTGCATTTGTCATAACTTCTAGAGTCTCTGTGCATGTGCGAAGGGATGCTATGAATTATGTTCACACTTGTTAATCTCCTAGAATAATTTAACGTTTGGTCTTCCCTGTTATAACTAAAACACAGATTCATTCTATGGGAATTAATATATATTATCAATTAATTGAATATATATGTATAATAGGAATTATGTTTTGGATTCCAATTTGTTTGGATATTTATAAAAATTAGGCGTCTAGTCTTATAGTGTATATATATTCATGCATAGATTATGATCCTTCTATGTGCTTAAATAATATAATACTATTATGTTCAATAAAGATAAATACAATGCGTGAGACTTATTACGTAATTAATATATCATATTTATATTTATTATTTGTAGATCATACATATTATGTTTATCTCTTTTTAAAATTTAACAATATCATATTCTTTAAAATGAGAAGATCTAAATCTATATATTCATAGTTTTGATTAACTTTGAGCTATGACCAGGACCAGGTTATAAAAACAATCATATAAACTTTGAAAAAAAATATTACTATTTTAGTGTTTCATATAAAATTATTTTGATTTATTAATCAGTATTAAAATAAAATGGCAACATATATTAAAACCACCAATAGTCATTCATTCATATATATATATATATATTGAGAGCATTAGTCAAAGCAAGTAGAAGGAACTTTTAATGATCTCTAGATGAAAATCATCATAATTTGAAAAACAGTCATATGACTTGTTTTAGTGGTCACATGGCTTTCTATATGGCATATGCTCCTTTATAGTCCACTCCCTCCCCTAGCCACCCAAAAGAAAGAAAAAAAAAAAGATGTTATACTTTGTTTCAAATTGTAATTTATTGACGAGCGCTGTTGAGATTAGAAATGAATGACCAATTAAAACTGATGGATGATATTCCTTTGAAATTATTACTGTCATATCTTCTCAGTGTGGTACATAATTTTGATATATAGTTCATTAATTCTACACCTTTCCAACCCAACCAGCTCAGTCCAAAATTGATACCATATTACCTCCACTTTAGAGGCCCAGAGCGCAAATCGATCGTCAAAAGCATATAGTATAAATCTCTCTCAGCTTCATGAGATTGGGATAGTGACTAAAGTAGTATGTTTATTGTCTTAATTTTTCGGATTTAAACTTTAAAGTCAACAATTAAATAAAAATTATTCTTCTAAATGCATTAAGATAATGCGAAAATGTACTTTTAAAATCATTTAAAAAAAGACTTAATTTTGATTATCGCATAAATTAGCTAAAAAATATCTCTGAATGTGTTGGCTGAAAATTACATCTTCTCTGTTATTAACATTAATTTGAATGACTAGGAATCCCTTAGAAAGCTTTTTCTTTGAAGCATCGATTTCGGTGTTGTACATGTCTGTGTTGACATTGGGCACGTAGTTCTGTTGATTTGAATAATTTGGTTCATAAAAATCGTTGCTCGGATCGATGTTGATCAAAGTTAGATTATAGATTAATTGCATTAAACTTAAACAGAGAAAGAGAGAGACACACACACCAACACATGAATGGGTTTCCATGTGAATGTCCGTGGAACAAACATTCACGTTGAACCCATCTCTACAAGGGCTGGTCTTGGTCCAACTTAGGGTTTCCGCAAAGCTTTTTCATCTTTAACCCAAAAACTTACCTTGTTTACAATAATCTAAAATGTTTAACAGCTGTCGCAGATGAAGATGATGAGCTTCAAGTCTCTAACCATTCATTTTTTTAATATATACTTTAGATTTTTCCATTGCACGTACGAGTATAAAATACGTTACATAGAAACTAAAGAGTGTCAAATGTGGACGTCCAAACTACACAACTGCATGGATTGCCAACCTATCACGCGCCTAGGCGGTGGTCAACCCTCTCCCGCTGTTGTTATTATTTTAATCCATATTTATATATTAATTGCCTCACTGCCCTTTTTACCCTTGATTATTTGAGTTGATTGCCCCTTAATAATGTATACGTGTCTCGGATATTATTAGCTAAAACTGTAAATTCATGTATGGATTATGAACTCTATGGGAGAGAAGTCAGAAGTGGCTTCTTCTACTTCATCTTCCGCCCAAAGTACATCTATATCTCTATCAAAGACATTAAGATTGATTGATTATACACTTCCTTTACAAGACCATGTGCGTCTATTCTACATTAGGCAAGCCAACTTTCTCACCATTATAAATAACCATTTTCAGGTCCATTCTCTTAACACAAATCTTCATTGTGCCACATTTTCGTCCTCTTCATATACCAAAAGGGAAAATCTCTCTGTCTCTCCTACAAGCTTCATTGAATCTTGATTCCAAATGGGGGGTTCTTCACCTTGTGCGTCCTGCAAGTTGCTACGACGCCGTTGCACCAAGGAATGCGTCTTCGCTCCTTACTTTCCTTCTGATGATCCACATAAATTTGCCATAGTCCACAAGGTCTTTGGTGCTAGCAATGTCAGCAAAATGTTACAGGTAATTAGTCTCCTAATCTTCCTTTCCTTTCCTTTCTTTTTCTCCACTATAATGGGATTTAATTATGTATGTTAATTAGTAATTACTCGTCTATTTTATATATACAGGAGCTTCCAGTTCATCAAAGGGCAGATGCTGTGAGCAGTTTAGTTTACGAGGCAAATGCGAGAGTGAGAGACCCTGTTTATGGATGTGTTGGAGCTATATCATACCTCCAAAACCAAGTCTCACAATTGCAAATGCAGCTTGCAGTGGCACAGGCTGAGATTCTTTGTATCCAGATGCAGCAAGAGCCTACGACGACCTTACCAACTCAGATAGATCAACAAGATGACAAATCGCTTCTCTTATCTGATAATAACTACGAAAGCATTCCTCAGTATCTCAGCTTTGCTTCTTCTTCTTCCTCATCTAGCAATATACTCCAAGACCCTCTTAAGAGAGAGTCTTTCTGGACTTAACTTAGATTTTAGATTAATCCTCAATGAATTTAACTTTTCATTTTTCTTATACTTGGGTGGAAAGTATAAGCCCTATAGCTGATTCGTCTGTGATGTGCTGCTTGTTATCTAGTTGTTGACAGATACACATAGAACTAAAAAGGATATAAAACATCTGTGATAAGGGAGAGAATGAGGATATGTACGAGTCAAACCCCGCCATGTGAGATAAAAGTACAGTTAAAGGCTTACAGCTATTTTCTCTCTCTTCTACTAATTTAACTCTTTATTCTATCAATTATAAGGTTGCTAATTAAGAATTTTTTATGATTAATTTAACTATTCTTTCTCTCTCACTGCTCTTTGTCTATAGATTCCTCTCCCCTGTCACCCTTCCTTCTGACTTGAGGTATGCTTAGGAAGAGTGAAATAATTAAAAAGATAACAAATGGGGTAGTATGAAATTGACTACATTTTGGGAGAAGATAGAAGTTTAAATTAATATATCTCCAACTTTTGTTAATCCAATTTTCGCCTCTCCCATTTTTTGTTCTTACTAAGTATATGGAGTTGTAGATTGAAACTTAGGCAAGATTAGTTGTACAATTTACTAATAAGAAACAACAATGTGGTTTCCTTCATGGAAGCTGTATTTGGAAGATCTTAAGCCATAGAAATTGTAAATAATTATATACTTCCTATTCTTATCATTCTCATGTATTCTTAACAGGATGCAAATATTTGACAACTCCAAGATAGAATACACACAATTTTTAATTTGAACCAAATAATATAGGATGTGTGTTAGAAACCTTTGACAGTATTAAATTAAGGTTAAAAGTTAATAACCTTTTTCAACTTTCTTTTGACAAATAACTGTTTGTGGTTTTAATTTTATAGCTGCTAGATGTGCCACATTACTCCTTCCATCACTAAAAATGTATAAGAAGAAATTAAGGGCCTTCGTTAATTCAATTCAATAACTGTGTTCCCATAGATGAAATGAAATTTTCAAAATTTTGATGGGGGCTAATTATATATTTAAGTACTTCATAAATTTGTGACGTTTTAAATGAAATGGATTATTTATGATGTTAATTAACAAGTGCATTAATTGTCAAATTGAAATTACATGAAATTATTTGCCAAAATGTCAAAATTAAAACAAATGATCTCTAATTTGACTTTACATTAGCTAAAGTCCTTTGAGGATTCAGACGTTACATGGCGAATATTAGATGTTTCTAGAAAAATAGGCAGTATTAAAAAATTGACGGTGTGAATTTTCATATATCTATTAAATAATATTTAGTTACTTGTACATTGGAAAATTTCAAACAATCAAATTTCTCATTAAATCATATTTTTTAGGGAAATTTTTGTTGTTGTGCATATAGTGAATCCTTATAGGCACCACAAAATTTACTTTTTAAAAAAATATAATATTATAAAAATGTTAAATGTAATTATATATTAATAGGGATGATATTGGGAATACTAGTACAACTTTTCAAAAACTATTGTGGTAATGCTTGTTACCCTACAACCGATGATACCCATACTGTCAACTGTATTATTTATTTTTTTATAATTTTTATTTTAAGAAAAAATTAAAAGAATTTAAGAAAAAAATTCAAAAAATTCAAAAACAATTTAGAACACAATGCTTAAAAAAATCAAAACAAAGTGAACAAATTCAAAAAAAAAAAGAGTAAAAAATTCAAAACAAAGTGCACCGTTAATCAATTTTCCTTTTTTTTTTTTATTTTTTTTTTTAAATTCTTTAGTGCGTTGCAACAAGAGCATATACGCAAACTCTTTACTTTTTTTATTTTATTATGTTAGCATCGATAAAATGGGTTAAAGTTTGAAAGCACTCCTTCAACTCACATGTGATATAGTTTTGGGTTTATAAATAGGAAGCCCATTTAAATACATGCTTTTTTTTCCCCAAATCCTTTAGCCCACTGCGGGCCAATCGTGAGTTGACCCATTTATTTATCTCTCTCTTTTTAAGCTTAATTAACTATTTCATAATTTACCAATTTTTTATCTGATTCCTATAATTTTCTTTCTGGTTACAATTGAGTTATTAAAGCTTCAAATGTTTAATTTGGTCCATGCCATTACCTCCACATTTTTTGTATTGATAAAATTATAAGGGCCTATTGAAACATAATATCTTTATAATTTTTTACCACCGAACAAGTTAAAGAATGATTTTTGGATTCTGAACAAATACGGGCATTTTAAACTTTAACAGCCCTAGTAATTAGACTTTCAGTTTTTTTTGTTAACAACAAATATTGAAACAATATGCTCACGGGGATTAATTTAAATGACACATTTTTTTAGCAATAATTACTAACTGGATGACTCCAATCCAAACAAGAAAATGAAATTCAAGCTAGCTTGCTCTGGTATTTTCTGGATGCCCAAACTACTCTTCAACTTTTTTTATAGTACAAAAATTATAAAGAATTCATGTTTTTAAATTTTTAATTATCAATTTTTTTAATAATACAAAAAGTCCCTATAATTTTATCAATTTGAACTTTGTTAATGGAACTCTAATGGAAGTTACGGTACGTACCTAATTAAAAATTTTAAAAACTCAATTACAACAAAATAAATATATAGAGACTAGCTATATCAAAAATTTAGTAAAATATCGGAAGAAAATGTTAAATTAATCCTTGGGAAACGAAGAAAGAGTTCACGAACAATTCTTTTGTTCACCCTTTTGAAAGAGTTCATCCAAATTGATTCTTTGGAACAATCAGTCCATGTAACTGGATGCCAGACTTTTTCAAACAACCTTAAAATTAAAACTATGCAGGAACTTACTAACTTGTACCAAAGGGAAGACTAAAAAATAAAAAGTAACGCTAAAGTGAAAATATCTTAGCACCCAAGAAGCTAGGGTTAGAATTGGGTGAAAGAAATTTGTAAATGTTAGGATTTATCATTTTAGGTTGGCTAATTCTGTGACCCCACTTAAGTCTTTGTTTTATAGTCTAATTCCATTGGTTTGTTTCCCCAAGGTAAAAGGTATCATGTGCCTATTAATCCAAAGGAAATAGGAATCCTTACTTGATTAGGAGAATTGAGAAACCTTCTTTGAATAGGAGACTTGCTGAGGAGAGTGCATGTAAGAGTAACTTTGAAGAAAAGAAAACCAAGAAAAATAAAGGGGGGTGGTGGCCATATTGAAAGGAGGAGAGAATGCCCAAATTAAAATAGATGGTAGTAACAATATTTTACATATAAAAGATGATTAGATTAAGAAGTGATTTGAGAAATTAAGAGGAGATCTAAAATCTTCAACCATACATCTACTTGAAGCTTCAAAGGTTCTGAAGGATAAAAGCTTGGAGTTCCAGGAGTAAATCTTTGAAGGTTTCGAAGTGGGTATGCTATGAAAGGCCTAGAGTTCTAGGTATTGTAAAGACTAAGGTTTAGTCATAGTTTAGTAAGTTGTCTTGTGCATTTAGTCGATTTGCCATGTTGTCATTGGGGTCAATCATAGATTTGTAATTTAACATTGTTATAGTGGATTTGAGGTGGAGCCTTACACTCGAAGTGATTTTTATTTTGAAGAGTTCTCTTTAAAAGTTTTTCACTTCATCAACAATTTGCTATATCCATTTTATTTATTGTTTATTAGTTTTAATTAATTGTATATTTGTTAATTGATTTTTTGGATTTTGTGATTTGCTATTTAGTTAAGTTTAATATTTAATTACACCTATTCACCCATTTCTAGGTGTTAGTTGAGTCTAAACTAAGATTTTTTAAATTGGTATTAGAACTTAAATTCAATCCTTGACTCAACATAAATGGATAAGTCCCAATCACTTAGTACACCCCCGTTCTTTGATGGTAATAATTATTCTTACTGGAAAGTTCGCATGAGAGCTTTCCCTCAAGGCTTTAGATGAAAGGGCTTGGTTGGTTGTGGTTAATGGTTCGAAAGCATCCATTATTATAATAAAAGGAGTGAGTGTTCCCAAAGAGACCAACTCTTAGTCCAAGGAGAAACTTAGTGAGTGTAACTGGAATAGCAAGGAAATATATGTTATTTTCATGGTTGTATCCCCTGATGAACTTAAGAGGATCTCCATGTGTGATACCTCTAAGCAAGCTTGGGATATACTAGAAGTCACCCATGAAGGTGTTAAGAACTCTAAACTTCAGATGTTGACTACTAGGTTTGAGAAAATTCGTTTGAAGGATGATGACTCATTTGATGAATTTTATACTAAGTTGAATGTCATAGGTAATTCCAGTTTCAACTTAGGATAGAGAATACTTGAGCATATAATTGTTAGAACAATGCTTAGATCCTTGCTTGAAAGGCTTAGATCCTTGCTTGAAAAGCTTAGGTCCAAAGTTACTACCATTGAAGAGTCAAAGGACATAGACATCCTTAAGATAGAAGAACTAGTTGGATATCTTCAAACCTATGAGTTAACCTGCCTAACGAAAGGAAAACCAAGCCTATAGCACTTAAAAATGTGAGAGAGGACCATGGTAAGGCTAGTGATGATGAAGATGTAGCCGTGTTTGTTAAGAAGTTTAGAAAGTTATTTAAACCCAAGAGAGATGATCAATCTAGGAATAAGAAAAACTTTACTAAGAGTAAGGATAGCGCAAGTAAGGATAAGTGAGTAGAGAAGGATAGGAAAGATTCCAAAGATTCGAAAAACAAAAAATCTCAAACCTTCAAGTGCCATGAATGTTAAGGATTTGGGCATATTCGGGAAGAATGTCCTAACTATTTGAGAGCTTAAAAGAAGGTTATAAATGCCTCCCTATCTGATGATGAACGTTAGAGTAGCCCTACTGACGATGAGTCCTCTAGTGATGAGAAAGGAAATTATCTAGCTTTCTTTGCATCTGTTGAATTACCTAGTAATACCTCTAAAATTGGAGAGTTATCTGATGATGACTCTAAAAATGAAATCAATTCCAAGCTGCATATGATAAACTTTTTGAAGAGTGTCTAAAATTGTAAAAGATGAATAAACTGACTTTCAAAAAGTTGAATGAGGTAGAGCTAGAGAAATTACATTGTACCCTTACTGAGAAAGAAGACACTATTAACCAACTTAGGGAGATGAACATCACCTTAGAAGAAAAAGTAAAGACTCTAGAGGGTGATCTAAAATAATCTAAATCTTGCCCTTTTAAGGTTCTCCCTTGGAGCCAAATAGCAAGATCAATTATTGTGTCAAGGAAAACAAGCTAGGAATATGAGTGGTATAGAATATGATCAAAGTGCATCATTTGTTGCATCTCAGTCTAAGAATAACTTTGTTATTGTTACTGACAGTATGCAAAATGAGGAATCCAGAACTCCTCAGATTTTTGTGAGTAATAAGGTAACCCTTAAAACCTTGTGGTTCTTAAGAGTAAGACCACCGTGTCTACTTTTAGGAAACCTGGTTCTAGAACTACTGTTCCATTTAGGTTTGTGTCCCTATATGTCATTTTTGTGGAAAGTTAGGTCACATTAAGCCAAACTGCCTTAAAATAGGATATTCCAAAAAGATTAATAATCAGATACATCCTAGGAATGAATATTAAAATATGACTAGAAATTTAGAAGTTTGCTCATAAAAATAAAATTATCAATACATTTTTCAATATTAATAAATAGAGTTTATTTAGGTAAGCTGTTATGAAGGTTCTTAACTTCTAATAAACCAAGATACATTTGTATAAGGGTTATACAAAAGGAGATATGTATATGTGGATGAATCTAAAACATTATTCACAGTCACTGAATAGAGCCGATTAATTTATTCAATTAAGATTGTAGTGTCCGGATTACCTCCATAGAAAGAATGTAATTCTTTTCTAAGGGAATGATGAATCTCAAATCATTGAAGTAATAGACTTTGAGTAATGACACTCTTAAATGAATTGGAATCAAGTGAGATATTAAGTTCAAGTTGATACCGCTGCTTTGAACTTAAACTCACGCACATTGCATCTGCTAGTGGCAGAATTAAAATCCTGATAGATTATGAATTCGTGTTCATGACCATTGTGATCTTTGATATACTATGGGCATGACTATTGTGTGACATTGGTCAAAACTTTGTATGTTGGGATCATAATGGAAGTGAACATCTAGGAACATAAATCCAAGAAATAGAATTCGTAGCATTATATCACTTCTGGTGATTTCAGAAAGACAAGTGACATATTTGGACCCAGTGAGATAATGAATTAGCTACTCATCATTTCTAGATAACTTTAGAAAATTTCTAAAAGGTTATCTGGTCACTTATTAAATGAAATATGATATCAAGGAACAAAATTGACAGTAGGGATAAAACGATAATCTTTACCTTGTTCCAATGAAGGACTACGAGGGTTCACAAATATTAGGTTTGTAAATTGGACAAATCAATGTTCAACATTGACTTTTTGTAATTTTAAGAATTATCAAGAGTACAATCATGAATTTTTGGTGAAGCGACTTCATGATTTATAAACTTAAATTATCTTAATGAGATTAAAATAACCCTAAATTTATTGGAGCTTGAAATTTTTATGTCCAAATAGATTTCTCACCTAACTTTGGAGAATTCAATCCACATTGAGTTGGAATATATTTAAGATAAAGTTTACTGATAGCATTTCGGCTAATATCTTAATTAAAACAAGAGTTGTTTTAATTAAGACAAATAATTTTATGACAAATTTTGTCCTAAATATACTTGAAAATGTGAATAACATTTTTATCTCTAAATAAATAAAAATAATTCTTACATTAGTTGTCTAAATTAAACTAGTGTTGTTTTAATTAGATAATGAAAATTTAAGAAAAAGGTTTGTCTTAATTAAGACAAGTATTATCTTAATTTAGACAATCTTCATTTTAGTAATTATTTTTGGTTTAACTACTTTAAATTAATATTTGAAATGTTCAAATATTTAATTTAAAAAGTTGATTAGGATAAAGTTAATTTAATTAATTATTTATCTTAATGTTGTTGCAAAGTTTGAATTGTTTAAAATTATGAAACAACCTCATCCTCATGTGATGGAGAGGTGCACGGCCGAAAGAAGGGAATTAATCTTTGACATGGTCAAATATATTCACTCATAATTATCTAAGTGAATAAAAAGGTTGGAATTAAAAGAATTTTAATTTCTTACATAACCTATATTAACTAGGAAACTAACTAAGTCAAAGGGATATAATTAAGTAAAATTCATTTATTTAAAATTTTAATTCAAGCATTTCTAATAAGAAAGATACACATGTTTTATTTAATTTTAAATAAAATATGTTATTATCAAAATTAATAATATGATTATTAATTGGTAAATCATTAGATAATTTGATTATCTGATATTCACTATTAGTAGGCATGTGAATCCCAAATGGTTAGAGACTGAATTTTTGAATTATACACAAATGCTCTCACATGACCTAAAATTAGCATACTATATATATGCAACCTCTTGTGGCAGTCACATTGAGAAGAAAAATACCTTAAGAGAGCTATAAGGTTTTAAGAGAAAAACACAAGAGAGACAGTGAATTCTTTTGTGTGCCACTATAGAGTTCTTCACGCCTTAGGATAAAGGGGAAGACTTTCTAATTTAATTTTGAAAGTTATAAATTATTTATTTCATATTTTGTTTTTATTTCAATCACCAAGCCTATTTACTATAGGTTTTGTGAATTGGTACTTCCCAAAAAATAAGCAGTGGGTATGCTTGGTTGAAAAGTATATTACAAGATTAAAGAGACTAAAAGAGCAATGTAAAACTCTTATCTATTTTACTTCTCTTTCTTGTGGAGAGTTATTTGCCTATGTGTTTTGTTTCCTCCTATTTGCAAGCTTCAATGTTCTAACAAATTTTAAAACCCATGCTTGTACAATAAACACTTAGGATAAACAACTAGATCCTACCAATTAAACAAGTATGGAAAAGAAAGAGTGAAAACCAACTGGCAAACATCTCCACTAAGCCCCTTGATAGTAGCAAGTTTGAGAATCTTAAAAAAGCCATTGGAATATGTACTGCACCTTAAGTCATGCATCTTTATTTGACATGCATACTCAATTGACATGCATATAGGCATACATGACATTAGAATGGGCTTGCATATTTAATATACATGCATACATGCATACATGACATTAGAATAAGCTTGCATACATGAAACATATGCATTACGTTTTCAAGTTGTTTGTTCTCTTGCATCATATTCTTGGGATGAAGAATAAATAAAATTGTTTTTAACTCAAATGAGTGCTTAAATTTTATTTCTTGGAACTTGATATTGGTATTTAAAAAATACTTGCTACCCTCCATAGGTTATGCCTTTACTTTCACAAATGCACACATGGAATTGTCAATAGGGAATTAACTGCATGTGTGAGACTTGAGCAGGCAATCAATATTGAGTTAATTAGATTCCTGGGTTTGCATTTACCTCTAATTAGCAGACACTAACTATCTAAATGGTCCCTACCGTGAAAAGTGAAAAATAAAATACAAATATCAAAAGTAAAGAGGAAGGTCAAAATACCATCTCCAAAAGTATAGTGCATAAAGATAGGGGGAGAAAAAGTAATAGAATATCAGTCAAAAGTGTTAGGTCCTAGTGGCATTAGGCTTTACTTGCTTACACTAGGCTATTCTTTTATCTCACTATTGATTTCCATTTATCTAGCTTGTTACTTCTCATAAACTTAAGGTTTGAAGTCCGATTAACATATCCTGTGTCTCACTACACATGTTAAGCACAAAGTATGTTCAATATTGAGTAGTTAAATATCAAATTAAGTCTCATGAAATGATCTGAAAAGAACTCATGGACAGACTTTCTATTCTTCATGATTGCACAGCTCTTACTCCTTTTTTTTGGCATTCTACAAACAACTTTTATGCAGAAAAATTTGGATATTTTGAGTACTTCATCATTTTGTGTAGTTTAGTGCATCTAAACCTTGAAACTTCATTTTGGCTTTAGCATTTCTTAGTGTAGAAGTTCCTTTGGCTATCTGTGACAAAAAGGGAGAGAAAAATGGCTGGTTTAGGTGGTTTAGGCATTTTGATTTTTCATTGTCGATCCTGTCTGTTTCTATTTATGATTTTCTGCTACTTGTTATTTCTGATCGCTATTTCTTATTTATGTTTTGATGTTTTTTGATGTTAATAAATGGATACAATAAGTGAAACTGCCTTATCTAAATTTTGCTGTATTAACTCTTATCAATCTTACATACATTACTTGGTATTTGCTTTAGTGTGTTATAGGAGACAGGCATTTTATGGCACTTGTCCTTTAGCATTTTGCTTATACCAAGCATTCCTTGAAGATTTAGTTGAGCATGAGTGAGGGTTTTTAATTGTAAATGGGCAGGCTCTATTTTGTGGTTGTCAGAGCTTCATCCATATGGTTAGGAATCTAATATATGTTTTGTCACGGAATAGCCAAAAGGGAGTTTGTTAGGATTTATCATTTTAGGTTAGCTAATTCCATGACCCCACTTAAATCTTTGTTTTATAGTCTAATTCCATTGTTTTGTTTCCCCAAGGTAAAAGGTGTCATGTGACTGTTAATCCAAAGGAAAGAGGAATCCTTATTTGATTAGGAAAATTGAGAATCCTTCTTTGTCTAGGAGACTTGCTGAGGAGAGTGCATATAAGAGTAACTTTGAAGAAAAGAAACCTAAGAAAAATAAAGATGGGGTGGTGACCATATTGAAAATAGGAGAGAATGCCCAAATTGAAATAAATGGCAGCAACAATATTTTACATATAACAAGCGATCAGATTAAGGAGTATTGATTTGAGAAATTAAGAGGGGATCTAAAATCTTTAACCATATATATCCTTGAAGCTTTAGAGGTTCTAAAGGATAAAAGCTTGGAGTTCTAGGAGCAAATCTTCAAAGGTTTCAAAGTGAGTATGCTATAAATAGCTTAGAGGGTATTGCAGAGGTTAAGGTTTAGTCACAGTATGATAAGCTATCTTGTGTATTTAGTTGATTTGACATGTTTTCATTGGGTTTAACTACATGTCTGTAATTTAACCTTGCTATAGTGGATTTGAGATGGTGCTTTACACCTGAAGTGGTTTTTATTTTGAAGAGTTCTTCAAAAGTTTTTCATTTCGTCAACAAATTGTTGTGTCCATTTTATTTATTGTTTATTAGTTTAATTAATTACATAGTTGTTGATTGAGTCTTTGGATTGTGTGATTTGCTATTTAGTTGAGCTTAATATTTAATTACACCTACTCACTCCCTTCTAGGTGTTAGTTGAGTCTAAACTAAGATCTTTCAATAAACTTTAGTTTTTCTCTGAAAATCCTCTTCTCCAAACTAATATGATTATAACAGAATATCAAGACTAAGAGGATCTAAATCTGAAACTAAACATATAATGCTAAGAGTTGTGGTTTGGAATCAGACAATATTTGCAGCTAAGAAGGCCCAATTACACGCGGCAGTGGCATCATAAAAATGCACCACACACTTGTAAGGATGAAGTGCAATGGCAGCATTACATGTAAGTTCTATGTGGCATTTCAAGACGCTTGCTACAAAAAAAAAAAGCCATTTAGAGGCGAAAATAGTTTTGAGGCAGATTTAGAGGCGAAAACATTTATGCCTCTATATAAGGCGTTCCTCTAACTCCCCCTTTAATTTTAAAAAAATTAAACCTTGTATACCCGTTTTTTAGAGGTTCCCTTCCTATCAAATTTATTCAACAATCAAAATTGAAGGCCCTAAAAAGAAAGAAAATCAAATACTGCATCTAATATAGTTAAAAAATAATTTAAATATATACAATAATCGTGAAAACATAATTTAAATGTTGTTAACAAATATTATTGTTTATTGATCATAATCATTGTTTAAATCATCAACTATGTCCTGGTTGCCAGGTGAGTCGCTTACAACAGAGGGTTGAGGAGCTGGAGTAGAAACCGGAGGTTGATATGAACCGGCTTCAGTAGGAGGAGTAATACCAATGTGCTGGAAGAGAAGATGCATCATATCTTGTGTGTTCTGCATCATATCTTGTTGGTTCCGCATCATTTCTTGCTGGCTACGCACTATTTCCTTGTTTTCTTGCAACTCCAAGCATAATTGAGAGATTGTTTGCCGCATGGTCTGAAGCTCATAGAGGAAACTAGCTTGATTAGCACTAGCAGAAGAACTCTCCACATAATAAGTTGCCTACTTCCCAAGGCCAAACACCCGCCCCTTCTTATTAATTCCACCAACCACATCCAAGTATATTTGGCTTTTAGATGCAGCAGAGAGCTCATGTGCAGTACTAGTACCCCCTTCTACAGACGCCTGTGAGCTCATCTCTTCCTTCCGCTTTGTATATTCTGCCTGAAAAATAAACCCAATTGTAAAGAAATTAGGTTGGCAAAATTGCATCAACAAGAGAAATAAATAAATGATACAATA
>JASKGM010065778.1:0-16957 GCA_034509205.1 Ceratonia siliqua
CTCCACACCCAAAACTCGAGTCATGAGTGGGAGGTTTGCTTCAGCTTATATACCACATGTTCTCATCCTCCACCTCCAATGTGAGACTTGCCAACACTCCCCCTCCACATAGGAGCTGTGACATTGGGATTCCCAGTTATGAAGCGTGGACGGTTATACCTCGGACTGACATACGCCGTTGGCCGGTGGCTCTAATACCATGTTATATTTTGGGCTTGGCCTAACTCCACACCCAAAACTCGAGTCATGAGTGGGAGGTTTGCTTCAACTTATATACCACATGTTCTCATCCTCCACCTCTGATGTGGGACTTACCAACACTCCTCCTCTACATCGGAGCTGTGAGGTTGGGATTTCCAATTACGGAGCGTGGACGGTTATATCCTGGACCGACATATGGCATTGGCCAGCGGCTCTGATACCATGTTATATTTTGGGCTTGGCCTAACTCTACACCCAAAACTTGAGTCATGAGTGGGAGGTTTGCTTCAGCTTATATACCACATGTTCTCATCCTCCACCTCCGATGTGGGACTTGCCAACAAATTTGTTTTAGTCGATTACCATTTTGAATGTGAATGGGCTACTCTTCAGTTAAAGCTTGCTATCCAAATATATCTCCACTAAGTTAGGATGAGGATTGAAATGCTACTGCCTTATCTCTCTAAGATATGGTACTATCCTTATTGCTCCAGCAAGTATATATCCTCTGCAGAATCTGAATGAGCTTGCTGTGCGTGCTTGTGAGGTGGTGGAGCACATGGGAGGTGAGGAGCTGAGTGTGTGTTAATATTATCAACCTTCGTTCTCCTCTTAACGCCTTTCTTGTTTATAGAACCACTTTTCATCTGTTCTTCAACATTTGAAGGGCCATATTGAAAAGTTCCAATCTATCTTCATTGTCAAATGTTTTTATCTCCTTAACTTCTGCTCTTTTGAGGGCTTTCTTTAAACTCACCCTTCCTTTTCAGGCTCACTTGATTACTTCCTTCCATCGATTCCACAACTTGGGGCAAAACATCACTAACTACTCCATCTTCATCATCACTACCATCCTCATCTGGAATAACTCTACAAAGTATCACTGGCAGTTATAATAGCTCCCCTCAGGCTATAAGCTCCTAACCAATGTTAAGCTCTTATTCTCATACCTGAGCTCCTCCACCTCCATTTAGTGGCCTTAATTAGAGATTTGGGCCTTAACGTGGTATTCTTGATTATCTCATCACTTCCCTTTAATTCTATTAGGGCTCCTTGCCATACTATTGGCCCATAGCCCAATAGCTTATTCCCATTTTCGCAACAACTCCTCTATCCCTCATAAGTACCTCTGTTTTGTTAGTTCCCAAGTGGCAACCTTCCCATTAAATTAGGAGAGTTATTATTATCATAGTAACGGTTTTGCCCATCACCTTTTGTAAGAGATTCATTCCTGCCCAATTCATTTTATTTTCACATTGAACTTTCACGCTCTTCCATCATTGCATTTTCACCACACACCACTACTTGCACTTCCCCTCAAGCCCTATTAATCTTCCTTCATGAGCCGTATGATCTTGTTCATCATATTTACTGGTGATGCACCCATCCAAGCTCTGTATCAAGATTCTTTTGGTTTCTCCATTGAAATTTTCCTCTCCTATGAACAAATTTTTGAATCGTGGCCCAAAACACCACAATTATAGCAAAGATTCTATAGTTTCTCATACTTAACAAACACCTATATTCTTGGCTTATTCGGTCTCGACACCCAAAAACCCACCATTATAGGAGCTTCTAAATCCATCAAGCATCTGATTCTCAAAAACTTCATTGTTGTCACACCCCACCTAAGAACATGATCAGTGTAAGTCAAGGGTCCCTAGGAAGCTGTCTTCCTACCAGTTGAAACCCAATGAAACTCAACTTCTATAAAATGATGAGACATGTACAGAGTAAAATTTGAAATCATTAATGACATCATAAGTTAATACATGCCCACTAATTTCTATCATGCAAGACGTATGCTCTTCTAAGATTTTGCCATCCACCATCTATTTGTCATCCAATCACTTGTAACATCGAAGGATGTACTAAAACAGAGGCTAAGGTTCTCAAATCCTCTACTGGAATATCTTAGTGAACTTTCTTGAATTTGAAAATGGAAACAAATGAGGGGTGAGTTATATAGACTCATTGAATGGATACGCTACCACCTACTAAGTAAAACATAATTCATAGGATAATTTTCTTTCATTATTAGGATCCTTAAACTTAGTACAATAGATTTCCATTATTATTTGTAAGATTGTTTCATAATAAAATAAGCAGTTTGGACCTTTATAAATAAGATAATGTAAGCCATTTTAACAAATAAAACCATTCCACCTCTTTTGCAACTCCATCCGAACTCATTAACAGGTGAGTCTTTTCCATACACTCACAAAGCCACCTAGACTCATCAATGAGGAATTCTTTGTGCCGATCAGGATTCATCACTTAAGGCACAACATCACCTGTTCACTAAGACTCATATACTGATGACTGTTTAGATTCACTATACATGTATACTGGGACTCATCAACTGATCGAGTTTCCGTTAAAAGGCCTTTTGAATTTACCAGGACTCATCAACCGGTAATTCGACCCCACTATAGATCCAACATATAGCAAACCATCAAATTTCACTATATTTATCACTATCATACACATGTCTAATATACCCTTTCAACAATCATGTCTAGCATAATGGATAAATTCTTACATCTTATTAGATATCAATTTCTTAAACAGTGGTACTTTTTACAACATACCATGGTCAGGAAAACAAATTACCAAACTCCTCTCGAGTCTCAATAAAATAAACAAACATTTAACATGGCTATAATAATAACAATACCACAATTTCCGAAACAACTTTTCAAAGTTTCAAAATCCATTAATAAAAATTAGGAACCCAACTTGATATTTTCATTTTACACTACAAGAAAATGGACTTTCAGCGACTTTTCTATGACGAACTTAAAAGTTGTCACTAAAAAAAGGTTTTTTGTGACGACTTTTAAATTTCGTCACTAAATGTAGTTGTTAACAACTTTTAGTAACGACTTTTTAATTGCGTCACAAAATCTTAAATTTTTAGTGACAACATTCATTTGTCGTCACAAAAGGTATCCAAAAATCGTCTCTAAAAGTCAAATTTTATTTTACGAAAGTTGAGAGTTTAAAAAATTAAGGATTTAGTTGTCGTCACTAAAAACCTTTTGTGACGACCTTTACGCGTCACTAAAGCTAGAGTTTTTGTGACAACATATGATGTCATCACTAAAAGTGAAGTTTTTTTTTTAGGTGCCAAAATTGTGCCAAAAAAGTTAAGATTTAGTTGCGACAATTAGAATGTCGTCACTAAAACACTTTTAGTGATGACGTTTAGGCGTCACTAAACCTACAGTTTTTGTGACGACATATGATGTCGTCACTAAAAGTGACGCTTTTTTTGTCAGGGTTCAAAAAATTCAAGATTTAGTGATAACAATTTAATTGTTGTCACTAAAAACTATTTGTGACAACTCTAAAGTGTCACTAAAAATAAAGTTTCTGTGACGACTTGTATATATTGTCACTGAAAAGTAGTTGTTAATATGTTTTGGTGACGACAGTTATGTAGCGGAGAAATGATATTTGATCATCACTCAAATTGTAACACGTGTCACTTTTTATAAAAAGGTAAAAGTGAAAGTGAAAGTGAGTAATGACAGTCTGATAACCCACTGGGAATTAAAATGTACTTAATGGTTAAAATGTATTTATCAACGCATAGGGAATCGATTATTATTCCTATAATTAATGATTAATCTGTAAAAGGTCGAATTCAACATCACCAAAGAGGTAGAATTAGACTGTTAAATAGGTAGAATTCGACTGTTAAAGAGGTTGAATTCGACTATTAAAGAGGCTAATTAGACTATTAAAGAAGTCGAATTCGACTAATTAATCTGTTAAAAGTTGAATTCGATATTACAAATACTGCATGAAATTTTTTTTTTTGTTTTAAAAATATCATTACTTGAAAATATTTTTTTTGTTTTGAAAATATCATTAGTTAACATTTTTTTATTTTAAAAATATAATTAGTTAAAAAAAAAGTTTTGAGGTAACATTATTTAAATTTTTTTTTATTTTAAGAATATCATAACTTAAAAAAATTGTATTCTTTATTTTAAAAATATCATTACTTAAAATTTTTTCTATTTTAAAATTATAATTACTTCAAAAAAAATTTTTTAAAAAATATAGTTAAAAAAATTTCTTTTTTTATAATTTTAATCATATGAAAATCTTAATTTTGATTAATGTCTATTATTTATAGATTGTTTAATATTACATATTTATTTATGTAGTATATATAATTATTTATTGGTATATTATTTAATAAATTAAAATCTATTGGTGGGATTTTTCACTTTTTTTTTTTTTTTTTTTTTGCTTTTGGAAAATGGTGGGGTGGGGTCATTACTTTTTCTTTGATTTGTGCCAAAATGCACCACACCATTCCCTTCCCCTTCCCCTTCCCCTTCCCCTTCATTGTCCCCTTTCACGCTTTCCCTTTCCCCTTCATTTTCCCTTTTCACGCTTTCCCCTTCCTCTTCATTTTCCCCCTTTCCGCTTTCCCCCTTTCCCTCTACCCTTTGTTCTTCTCTGTTATCTTTTTCATCTGCTGGAACTGGGTATGATAATTCAACTTCTGTTGTGCTTGTAAGTCTCAACTATCCCAAATCCTTCTATACCCACTTTATTTTCCTCCAATTTTTCCTATCAGTTCTTCGGATTATTCAAGAATCCAACTGAAAAATCTGTCCAAATATTCTGATCTCTTATATTATCACTTATGCTCGCACTGTAAGAAGGTTTGATTTGAATTTATAGCCTATTGGAAACTGGTTAGCTTTGTTCATATTGTAAAATTTTTATTTTAAAAATCACATCTTCAAAAGTTTTATAAAAAAAAAAGATAGTTTAATGCGTGATCAAATCTTTTGAATAAGGTATTTTGTCTAAAAATTAAATTTTATTTCTTTAACATAAAGTTTTTAATTATTATAATAGAAAAATAAATCCTTCTGTCATTTTGAAAATTTTATATTTGGCCAAACAGCTATGAAAAAAAAAACTACCTTTTTTTCCTTAAATTTGGCTCTCCAAACACTTGATGAATTAAATAATTAAATAATTAATGTGTGAAATTAATTAATTATGTGAATATATGGTAGAATGTGATACCTCTATCGAAGGAATTAGAGTACTACAAGGAATATCAAGCCAAACTGAGAGCCTATGTTGGTCTAGAGAAGGCTAATGAGGTCTTAAGTGAGGTATTATACCTGATGAGCTAAGGAACCAACGATTTCCTTGAGAACTACTACATTTTCCCAACCAGGCGAATGCAATTCACTTTCTCACAATACCAGGTAATGCAATATTACTATTTATTTTATTACATAATGACTTAAACTCTCATATTGAGCAAGACATAATCTTAAGTATTGATACCTTTGTGGCAGTAGTTGATAATACTAGCTAGCTAGTAAAACTCTATTATTGGTGTTGTCTTTGATAGCTCAATGCCAGATTATTTGGTTTTTCATAAGTTTGAGCAAAGAGGGAGAGGAGAAATTGAGTTTAATTACTAAAGAGACGACCTGCATAGTCCACATTTAATAAGCAAAATACATAATTAGACCTAGAATTGTGATATCTTGGAGGGATATGTTTGGTGGTGATGTAGTTGATACGTGCACTTATCTCTTAGCTGCCACTTGTGGAAGTAATGCTAGTTAGATTGGTAAGAGTTGACTTGGTTACTTATTGGGTATGCTTTAGTTGGTTGGTTATAGCATGTCCTTGTCCTCTTTATATGTATTGCTTTAGTGGTTTGGTTATTGCAAGACTTTTATCCTCTCTATATGTATTGGGTTGAAAGCCCCATTTGGGGATTATGAATGAACTAGAGTTTTGCTCCCCCCCTCTCCTCTTTCTTCTGTCTCTTCCCCTGTTTTCTCTCTATCTCTCAAATTCAACCTTATCAGTAGCTAAATGATAAATTAGAGATTTTTTTCAATTATTAATCTACAATATTCGTCTAGATTTAAACAATATAAAAAAAGAAGTTTAAAAGGTTAGTGAAGTAATATATAAAAAAAAAAAACACAACTCTTTTTGTTATTTATTTATTGCATTATAATGACATTGACATGGATAACATAGCTTTCAAACTAGAAGCAATAATTCCAAAAGCTGCTAGAGCAATTATCTGGTATCAATAGCTAGCATATATAATTGCCTTGTCACATATTTAACGTAACTAGCTAGTGCTTTCATATCTTACCATGGTTCTAGCATTTGTGTTTACTAACTCCACTAACCTTTTTGTATTTTAATTAACATAAACAACAATGGTAAACTTACTAAATCAAATCAAGCCCACCATTTTCATTCCCAAAACAAGGTTTCTCTTTTTTCTATTCTTCATCAAGATTTTATTTTCTACTGTTCCTTTTTCCTTTCTCTTGTTTCCATGCATAAATTCTACCCTATCTTTATTATATTAAATTATTAGAATTTTTTTAAAGCTAAAAAAATTAACTCATGTTATAGTTTTTATAGAAATCAACTTAACAAGTTATTCATTTTTCAGGTTGCTAGTCAGTTGCATCTTGCCTCTACAAATTCTAATTTGCTTTCTTAGCATATTATATCAAGGTTAGTACTCTTGTTCTTTTGTGCTTAGGAACTGTGCCTAATGCTGGTGGTTATGCTTTTTTAATATTTGGTGGATTATTGTGAGCATTATGTGATGTATAAAATATGCACTAGGGTAAGAGTGATTTATAGTAGCTTAAGCATAAACCCTCTACTTAGATCTCTTTGGAACATTATAATATGAGAAATACTATGGTGAAACTTTTAGTTTTGTACCTCTGGAACATTATAATATGAGCAACTTTTAGAGCCACTTTGTATCCTATTGTTCATAGTCTAGCAATGAAAATAATTTAAGAAAAATAATTTTACTTTAGTTTACCACATATTCAGGGATGTATGCATCCATAATCAAATAGAAGTATATGACTATGTCTTCTAACACCTAAATATATAATGAGGGAGTCTATCCAAACTCTCTCATATGTCTGCATAAGATTGGTTGTGTCTGCCTTTAGCCCTTTATTACCAACATGAATATGCCTGCATAAAATTGTGACTTGTCTATCCAAGTTATCTGAAGTATGCTTGTAAAATGTTAATTTTATATATGTGTATTAGAGAAGGAAGATGACTTTTTTGTAAATTATTGTATGTTATTAAGAAATTGTGAGAATCCTTCAAGAACTCTCATGTATGTTGAATTATTTGATTCAAAAATTATTTATTGTCTTGTTGGGCCTACAGGTTTCTCATCTACAGATTAATGAAGCTCCTTCTACATCGCATCTAGTGGAAGATACACGAAGATAATGAATTTCAAAAATTTTAATTTTAAATTTTATGTATATTGGAATATTATGTTGTTCACTCTTTTGTTGATTGAAACATATATTTTTAAATTTTATGTATTTTAGAATATTATGTTGTTCAATCAAGTTGTCCAGTTGTGTTATAACAAGTTCAAATATATGTATTAGTTAATTCTAATAAAATATAGGAATTTTTGTGAAAACAAAACCATCACAAAAAAGGGTTTTAGTGACAATAATGATAATATCGTCACAAAAAATAGTTTTAAATTAACAATTTTCTTATTAAAAAAATGTTTTTAGTGATGACATTACAATGTCATCACAAAAACAAGCTTCAGCCACAACAATTTCTTGAACTAAAGTCATCTTTTGTGACGACATTTGAATGTCGTCACCGAAAGAGGTTTTTGTGACGACAATAATGGCATCACAGAAACCACTTTTTTGTGACGACATTTGAATGTCGTCACAGAAGGAGGTTTTTGTGACGACAATAATGTCGTCACAGAAGGAGGTTTCTGTGACAACAATAATGACGTCACAAAAAGTGGTTTCTGTGACACCATTATTGTTGTCAAAGAAACCACCTTCTGTGACAGCATTCAAATGTCGTCACAGAAGGTGGTTTCTGTGACGACCAAAAGAGAACTTTAGTTACGATTTATAAAAAATTCAGGAAATTATTGGGTCAATAAAACTTTTAGTGATGACCATTACTGTCACTAAAGGTACATTTACTGACGAAATATAGGCGTCACTAAATCTATATCTTTTGTGACGCTCAAAAGTCATCACAAAAAGTTTACTATTAGTGACGAACCTGTTTTTTCGTCACCAAAAACCTTTAGCAATGAGGTATTAGCGACGACTTATAGTCGTCACTAAATATCATTAGTGACGACTTTCAGTACTTTTTGTGACAAAAAAAGTCATCACAAAAAGTTATTTTTTTTTTTGTAGTGTTAACAATACCAAACTTTCCCAAATATTAGCTTTGTCAAATATATAGGGTATCCACAAGAGACATCATCTCTTTTTCCAATCACCTCTAGAAAGTCTCAAATGCTAAATAAGAAAAGATGTAATAAAAAAAAAATCCATATCGTGAATTCAGCTGAAAGAGTTCAAATTCCTCAAATCACATAATCAATATAGTACTTATACGAGAAATAATTCCTCATAATTCCAAGTTCCCAAAATCATACAAGACACTACCATAAAATACTAATACATGTACCAAAGTTCCATATCAAGAATAAACCTTTTTGTTCAAACCATATAAGTTCCACCCTTGAAAGTTCATAACCATATTTCTCCTAGTAGTTATAACCTTAATTATAACTCAAGACTGAATTCCACAAGATATATTATAGTTAGATTCACAAACCAGTTCAAGTCCATGAAAGAGTTTCAGAAGTTACTTTTGTGCAAGTATTCATATCAAACTTAAAATATATATATCAATGTCAGTGTGTTTAACATAATACATGTCTAGTAAATGGTATATGTATCCACTCGTAGGAATAGAGGAGAGGTTGCATGGCAATGACCCGATGCCAAGAACTCATTACGGACATCATAGACCGGAAAAAACAATAGGCAATTGCTTCTTAGGATTTCCGAATTCAAGACATAACAAAGCGAACCAAGAATCTCGTTCCTAATACAACCCTTAACTTAGGGTTAGGCTAGATCATCAAGGAAAGCTAAATCGGATGCTAGTAATTGTTAAATAGGAGTTCCAAGAGGATACGCTTACCTCCAAGAACCAACTTTAAGCTTTGAAACATCATCCATGCTGAGGATTAAGAAAATCACTTCATACCTAATCTAGGTTGTGTAAGAATCAAGGAGAAAATTTTTTGGCACATCTTTGGAGAGAAGAGAGAGAGAATCTAAGCAAAATTTTAAGAAAAAGGAGCAAGGGTGATGCGACTAAAATGACATTAGCAAGTGTGCTAATTGTACAATTAAGAAAGTGATGAGTGAGTTATCGTTCCCAACAAGAATTCAGAAAAATAAATAAATTAAGTTATTAAACTACCAAGGTTATTTGAGAGATCGAATTAGAGAGAGAATAATGAACTAAATTTAACTTAAAACTTAATTGTCCATTTTTTGGGTTTAATTAACTATAAATCATGAGACAATAGACTTCCCAACATGTTAATTATCCATATTTTGGGTCTAATTAACTACCTCAAACATCCTTAACTTCAAATATCGGCCTATTTCAGGTCCATTATAGAATAATTTAGTTTGACATACATTAGGTTTTATGAAATCTTTTTTTAAATCTCATTTTTCAGTTACGATTTAAACTTACCACATAAATTTCCTACAATTTCTTTCGGTTGCTCTTATTCAATTCTTGGCATGCCCTATAAATGGTTTTCATGTTATTCACATTCAAGATTCAATTTATTATTAAAAAATTCATCTACATAGCTTCTCGATTCGACACATCACTATGCTCAACTTATAATCAATTAGATAAACAACATTAAGATCAATAAGACATACTCTTCATGAAGAATAATTAAATAAAACATGCATATGGAAACTCAAAACATAGGTTTTGTTTCCCTTTCCCTTTAACACAGGAAAACTACTCCAAAATAAAACTCAATAAACCAAAGAGACTTTTGGAAGATATTACCATAATCAATTACAATTAAAGAAAAGAGAATGAGAAAACAATACCCTTAGTAGATTGATCCTCAAGGCTTGATCTTATCCAGCAATCAACTACCCTTCTTTCTTTCCCTCCAACTAACCAGCTATGGTATACTCCTCCAATTCAACTTCTTTTTTCTCCTCTTTAGGGTTGGTTCTCTTAAGGATTTTATTCTCTCATTTTTCTCCTCTTTCCAAGGCTTTCACATGTTCAATTTATAGGCTTCTAGCATTAGGGCTTTTTTTTTTCAAGAAATAAACAAGTTTCATTTTGCCTCGAGGATTGAGAAATTTGATTCATACTAATCCACGACTTGTGATACAATTTACTCAATCATCTTAATGCAATTGTGAAAAGTGGTCAATGTAAGAATTATAGCCCCTTTGCTTAGCTTTCCATAGTCACAAAAAATCACATTATTGGCAACTCTAGAGAGAAAGTTATGCCCCAATTACAGAGATAGATATGGACAGAGAAACTTGCCTAAAATATCAATTTGGAAGGTTTCTTATTGACCCGAGGATTTCCTTCCTTTGTAAGGATAGTTGAATGTCCCTCTTCTTTTTGGTCAAAAGGCACACTAAGCATGAGCTTGAATACATTATCTCTTCATTAGCTTGGCCCAACTCTTATTCTTGATGGACTTACATAGATATACACTCTTTCCTTTAGTTTTTGTCATTTTGTCCTTGGAAGAAAAATTCATCAATTAATTATCCAATTTATACTAAATTGAGAAAATTAATCCATAAAACCTATATAAATATGAGCTAAAATATGAGTACAAATAAGATTTATCAAAGGGAAACCTTTGATAAACCAAGGATCTTACCTTAGAGGCTTAGAGCATAACCCCCTTTCTCGAAACCAGGCCTTCTCCTCGGCCAGAATAAGCCAAGATCACTAGATTTATAAGCTGAAATGCGTGCTTCAATTGACCAGCCTAGCCAATCCAGTCGACCGGACTGAGCCAAAATGGTCCAAACCGAAAACTATTCCAACCGTTTCCTCCTCAAAATTTTTTTGACTCCTCCATGCAGTTACAATTCAAAAATGAATTTTATAGACAGGGAAATAAGTTAATCTTGGACCTACTTTGTATCGACTTGTGTTAGGTTCCAAAAAAGTCTGAAACTTGGTTTATTTTCAATAATGTCTTGAGGGTTATCACAGGTGGTTGTTTTGCTGTTGTACTCTGCCATCGACCACCAATATTTCTACAGCAATCGCCTTCCCCACTATATCTCCCACTTTTTGTGCATTTACCAGCATCATTCCTTCTAAGGTTTTCCACGGAGCTGCACCGAGTATAAGCCCTTCTTCAAATCAACCTCGCTAAATTGCATCAAAGGAGACCATGGCTTCACATTCAATAGGAATCCCATAATGGTCCATGGTCAATCTCTTAAGATTCTCGCACAATCCTCTTCCTTCTCAAATGTGAACAAGTAAACATTCTCACTGACTTCCGATATTGCAACTCCATTCTTCACATTCCATCCTTTCATGATCTTCGTCCTCACTATATTCTTGTTCAATGCTTTCTCTGTGATCAATTTTCCAATTAGCGCCTTCCTTCCAATTGCTTCACCATTCCTCTAGTCCCATTCCAGATAGAGTACTACTTCACCCTTCATCACACTCCACCTCCATTACTATCCCTCTGCCAGTCACGATCTCCGATACACCAACAAGTCTTCAAGAATAAAAAAATCATAAGAATTAAGAAGCAAGGGATAGACCCTATTACCTGAAAGAGAGGTTCAGGAGAGAACTCTCACTTAGGAGAGAAAATGAGAGAAGGTTTTCTTGACTAGTTCCATATGTTTTGATGTGTCATGATATATAAATCAGCAAAATTTCATATTAATGTGTCCTTAGTGTCTTATCCCATTATTCTTTAAAAAAAAAAATTAGTCTCACAAGGCTTTCATAACTAAACATGTCATTCACTATCGTTGCAATTACTTCTCCCCAAGCACTCTCTTAGTAATCATACCATTTAAAGTTGTCTTCTTTCACAAGGCATTCATGTCACATTCAACGTCATTCTCTTGATTTCGTGATACATATGAGAGCCATTTGCTCTTCATTAGAACCAACAATATTTTATTGGGTTCTCTACTTCGTCCCTTCATACTTTTTAACGTTTAAGGATTTTATGTACTGTTCACCCCTGTTTAGGATTCTTTTAAACTATAATAATGTACACCGCCCACTGTCTCCAGACTGCTCTACACGCTTATCATCAATTTCTGCATGACAACCATCAATTAACAGTTGTATTCGGCTATGCAAGGAGGAGGACGGCTATACAAGGAAGAGGATGATTGCCAACTATAGTCACCAGTCACCACCTGATCTAGATTATGTCAGATCACCCTTTGTAAATATCAATGCTATAGAATTATTTCTTGCCATAGCTAAATTATTATACCTACACTACTGTAGCAGTCCCTCGGGTAGTTCTCTGTATATATAGCGTGTAATCTTCATTTGCAATACAAGAGTGAACGTCATTTTTTTCCCTTCTCTGTCGTGATTTTTTTTTAACCTATGTTTTGCTGAACCAGAATAGAGCAACTTATCTTACATTTTACATGGTACTGGAGCATAACTATGTCATTTAGGTCCATCATTCCATCACTCTGTAATTAAGTCACAATCTCATAACTGGGAAAATGTTGAAGGCCAGCGAAAGAAGAGGAGAGTGCTCGAAAGTTTGCCCTGTCACCGACCATATGAGCGACATGGATGTTGGATCACCATACTACATCCATGCTTCTGATAGTCCAAGTCAAGTTCATGTAGGTGAACTACTCCAACACGGGAACTACGGAGAATGGAAAAATAACATGACTGAAGTTCTGCTTGCCAAGAACAAGATGGGCTTTGTCAATGAGAAAATCACCATGCCTACCAAGAGCTCACTGGGATTCGACCAATGCTTGCGGTGTGATTCGATGGTAAAGGGATGGTTAATGTATGCAGTAGAGAAGGAGGTAAGAAGAAGCGTCCGTTATGCAAGGATGGCACATGACATCTGGTTTGATCTGGAGGAACGCTTGGGGAAGGGAAGTGGTCCTCAATCATTCGAACTTAGACGGTGAATATCTTTACTGAAACAAGAAGGGATGGCAGTAACTTAGTATTATAGTATATGGAAGAGCCTCTAGGATGAAGTACAGTCACTAAGGCCAATACCGAAATGCAGCTGTAATGGATGCATTAGTGAAGCAAGAAACGAGATGGCATCCATGAGGGAGACAGACCAATTGTACAACTTTCTCATGGTCTTGATGATACCTTTGCCATAATAAAGACACAAATTTTGAGTGCTAAACCCACTCCTAGTCTTGCCACATCGTACCATTTGGTCTCTAAACACGAACAACAAAAACAAGTTTCAGCCAATAGAAAGCCAGCCATTGATGGTGTTGTTGGATCTAGTTTTTAGCGTAAGGTAATTTTTACAAAAAATTAAATCATACTATGCAAGAAAACACAGTAAAATGTAAACACCAAAGACACACACAAGTTGAATGAATTAATAAGGAAGAGGACAATACCTTTGTAGGTGTAGGAAATTGTAAAACCTTCACAAACTACTGAATTAACGACATATTCTTTTTTAATTCTTTCAATCCAACGAAGCTATGGTGATATAAGTGAGAAAAACAAATGATAAATCTATGATGGCACTCTAGTGAGCCTCACTTTAATGGCCTAATAGGAAAGCTCTATCACTCCTTGAAGATGGCGTCTCTCTTGTATTTACTCTCAATGCCTCATGCCTCAAATGAGTGAATTATTAGTGTGAGTGGCGGCGGCTAGGACCTAGTTATATATTTATATTAATCTAACCCTAGGACTTTTGGTTGTATCAAAAGACCAGCAAACCTTATAACTCATTATGCGGCCGCCACCTCCATAGGAAACTTAGATATTATTATATCTAATATTAAATCAAATAAAACCTCCAATATCTTACTTGATATTTTATTATTTCATTTTTCAATAAATAAGATAATTGGAGCTTTTCTGTTGGCCAAAAACTTGTGCGCTTGGATTAAAATTCTAATAATTTAATTTTAAACTTCATCAACCTCCTTGGCCACATAATCTTCTAATGTATGTAGGATACTTTAGGAATCATGACTCTTCACAATTTTCATCCTATCACACTTGGACTTTAGCCTCTTAGGATAATTCAAATTTGAACAAATCATATTTGTTTCCAAGACAATGGTTGTCTTAATTTTAACAAGACAATTGTTGTCTTAATTTGACAACACTTGTCTTAATTAAGGCATCCCTTGTCTTAAAAATTTCTTTGTCCAATTAAAACAACTCTTGTCTTAATCAAGAAAAGTAATGTAAGAATTATTCTTGTCTTTTTAAGACCACCTTAACCAAGACAAGTAATTCTTATACTAAGACATATCAAGCGCACTTAGGACAAATTTTGTCCGAAAGAAATGGTTGTCTAGATTGAGACAACTTTGTCTCTCTTAAGACAATCTAAAAAAAATGACCAGACAACTCTTGTCTCTTTTAAGACAAGTCTTAAAACACTAAATGCCATAATAGAAATCTCACAAAAATGTTCTCTTAACTTAATCGATTAAATTCAACAAAGGTAGAAGTAGAATTCATTTGGATATAGGGATTTCAAGCTCCAATGAACTTAGGATTATTTTAATCTCATTAAGACAACCCTATCTCATTAACAATGAAATCATTCCACCATAGACTCATGGTTGCACATGTCAATTTTGTCCCTTAGTTTTAGATTTCATTCTATAAGTGACCAGATACTTTTAGAATATATGAGAAAAGATATCAAGAAGTTATGCATACCAATTACTATTTTACCCCTCATATCTCCCTTACATAACTTTTATACAAATGTATCTTGGTTCATTTAGAGTCTTGGTTAGCTAGAATACAAAACTTACATAAATAAACTCTTTATTTAATTATTAAAATTAATTTTCAACATGTCAATCATTACACGATTTGGGAATATACTTGCTTTCTATGGTGCCATACATATGCAAAAATAGAGAAGGTGGAGAAAGAAAGATAAAGAAGAAAGAAAGACCAAAAATCAAACATTGTATGAAGCTAGGTCATATAGAAGAACAGCGCTATGAAAAAATAGGCTATCCTCGTAGATGGAAAAGGGGGAGTTGAGGTGAAATCAAAAAGGGTAAAACTTTATCTTCAACTAACCAAAGGAACATATCAAGGGAAGCTCATGTTGGATCTAGTATTTAAGCCTATGTGATATCAACACAAGCATTGATTGTAAAAACTTTAAATCACATCATGCAAGAGAACACAACAAATTGATAAACACATAAGTATTCATGAATTGCATAGATAGAGTAAGGATAGAATTATACCTTTAAAGTCGTAGGGAATTGTCAAAGCTTCTCAACCAACTGAATTGACCACCTATTCTTTGTGAATTTCTTTCAATACAAAGAATCTTTGGTGATTAAAGGCAAGAAGAACAATAACTGAATATATGATGGCTCTCTAATGAATATTAATTTGATAGCCCAAGGGAAAATTCTCTCACACTAATGAATGTGGCGTCAAACACTCTTGAGTTTTTCTCAAAATCTCACGCCACTCTCTTTTTCAATTTCCCTCTAAAAATCACGCCTCCTCTAGCTTTGAATTATGTATATTGGATGGCTAAGGGTTAGGTTAAATTTATTTTACCTAGCTCCTTGTCTTTTAGTTGTAGTCAAAGACTATCGACCCCAGAGAAGTCCATGTAGAATGCCACTTTCACCTTTTATTAGATAAACTTTTATATAATATTTTATCAAATAATAACCTCTATTATTTATTTGATATTTCATCTAATAATTAAATAAAATAATTTGGAACTTTTCCATTAACCAATAATTAATGTGCTTGGATTAAAATAGAATTTTAAACATTATCAATCTCCTCAACTACTTTGTCTTCTAGTGTATGTAGGACACCTTAAGAATCATGACTCTTCACAATTCTAATCCTTCAACACTTTGAATTTTCCCCTTAGAATAATTCAAATTTGATCAAATCAAATTTGAATTCCAAGAGACACTACAAAAAAACATGGAATTTCTAACGGCCTTTCTGATGGATAACTGTTCCCTCAGCATTTGTGACGGATTTTTTGACTACATTCTGACGGAAATGAAATTGATTGAACTTTCTGACGAATTTTCTGACGGACTATTTGTCCGTCAGAAATTTCCGTCAGAATCATTTGAAAAGGCCGTCAGAAATAAGGCATGAAAAGATGTCAGGAAACATTCTGACGGCAAGGTGGTCGTCAGAATGCACAAAATTAGTAAAATTGTACCTTTTTTTATTTCTGAAGGCCATTACGACGGAAATGTGCCGTCAGAAATTTTCTGACGGCCACGATGCCGTCAGAATGGCTGTCAGAAAATCGAAGATATATGACATTGAAATTTCGAACAGCTACTTTACCATTTGAAAGCCCTAGGTTCCTAATCGTGACACTGTTGCCGTCGTCCAGTGACCTCACCGGCGCCCAGTCGCCTCGCTGTCATCCAGTTTCCTCGCCGTTGTCCAGTCACCTCCTTGATTCACCGTCTCTCCTTGATTCACCGTCTCAGGTCCGTCGTCCAGTCACCTCCTTGATTCACCGTCTCAGGTCCGTCGTCCAATCACCGTCTCAAGTCAGTAATTGACTTCTGGGTCTTTTTTCTATTGTAAAATATACTGTATAAATATTGGGTATTTGGTTCATGTTCAT
>JASKGM010065810.1:0-16952 GCA_034509205.1 Ceratonia siliqua
CCTGTTCTTCCCTCTAAACTCTCTGTTTTCTGAAGCTTCTTCCTTTCTTCCCTTTCTTCACTAAATTCTTCATATCACAGTTGTGCTTGAAGTGCCATGAAAAAGGAGTCAAGTGAGGAAATGCAGGAGAAAAGGGAAAGAGAAGAAGGAAAGGGAAAAGAGAGAAGAAAAAGCTTATTAGCAAAAGTATTAATAAAATATTGATGGTGTAAGTATGTTGTATGTTTGATGATGTATGAATAACATTGAGTCACATGGATCATACACTGAAGTTAGGATCACCTCTGCTAGTCCTGGAACTTAAACCAAAATGCACATGGTAAAAACAAAAAAATTTAAGTATACCAGCAATGTTGGCATGAAAGAAGCTAGACAGAAAAAGGAACAACGGTCATGTACGGTTGTAAAAAATTTTGACAAGAGAATTCATGGGAAGAAAAGAAATGCTACAAGAAAATATTCTGATTTCTATTTGGCAGCTGAAGTATGGAACTAGGTTACTGGTTACAAGTCTGTGAATCTTATATATAACTTAACCCTTTGAAGGCTACAATCATATATTTGTTGGAGGGGCAAATATATGTTTTACAAAGCCCCTTCAACAAATATGATAATGGCTTCAATATTATCTATAGAAACAAGCAAAAGAATTATGATCTCAAGTAACAGAGTCAAATACAACCTTTCAACTAAAGAAAAGAAGTGCCTGCGAGGCCATGGTGTAAAAGATTATGGGCAATTGCATCCCTAGCTTTCATTGAGCTTGCTGATCTCAAAGCAACCTCCGGCACCATCTCATCATCTACAAGCTCAATCTTCAATTCGGGATCCAGTTCCTCATTCTTCAATTCACATATATTGTGCAACACACAGCATGCCCCAAGGACAACAGGCAAATCTTGTAGTTTCACCTCTGTTCTCTTCTGCAAGCAAGACCACCTTCCTTTCAATCTCGCAAATGCATCTTTTGCAACCTTCTGAATCTCTCCGATCTTCTCGTTAAACGCATGCTGTGTCCAGGTAAGATTCTGCTGGGTATAAGGCACCAAAACCCAATCCATTAAAGGGTACCCTGAGCTCCCAACAATCCACACACCTTTTAGAAGCCCCTTATTGGCCCTTTGATAAAGTGCAGACTTCTCTAACACTTGATCATCAGGCATTGAACCAGGCCACCCAATGCACACATCTGTAAACACCCCTCTTGGGTCAACAACGCCCTGAACTGTAATTGAATACGAAGTCTTCTGATTCCTCTCTGTGTGCCTCTTATTAAAATAAGCCGCCACACTAATCTTAGGAGCTATAATGGGGATGTGCGAGGTGTACATAGACCCCACCACATTGGGTATCCCTGAAATCGATTCAAATTCACCTTTGATATTCCTCAATATTGCCTCATCGGGCCATTGTAAATACTTGGGCATCAGCACTGTCTTTATGGCTGTGCATACCTCAAGAACCAGCTTATGGCAAGTCGATATGCCCAATCCGAACTTCTTGGATACAAGTCGAAGAGGATCACCGGTGGCCAACCTCCATAAACAAACAGCTACTCTTTGCCTCACAGGAATAGCATTTCTCAGCGTTGTATCTTCTTTTACAATAACCGAATTAAGCTCCTCACAAATCAGATCAAAAGTAGCCCTTCCCATTCTAAACGCTTTCTTGAACTCTTCTTCCGGAAAATCAGGCCTGTTACATTCGTCCCACCATGCTCCCGAACGGTCCTTCACCCACAGCCGCCGAGGGTTGCCTGGAGGCCCACCACCTGCTACAGATTTAAGCACTTTATCGACACGAACCTTCTCTAACCCATCAGAAGCTGCAGCTACAGCAACCGCACCGGCCATGACCCGGGATTTCTTCCTTTTAATTCGCTCTGATTCTTCGACTTCGTTGTAATAATCCTGGATATTAGAGTAGTATTCCAGCATGGCTTTCGTCTTCTTCTTGTGATTGGCCTCTAAGGACAGCTTCTCCTCCTCGGAGACTTTGTCGAGCTTTTCCTGGTCACGCTTTTCTTGTTCTTCCAGCAATAGCAGCGAAGTGAGAATACCCTTCAATTCTTTCTTCCTAGCTCCTCCTTTCTGGATTGAACCATCATCGTGTTCTCCAGTTTTGTCATTTTTTCTCCGTCGTTTTCTGGTGCTGCTGTTGTTAGTCTCATTCATTTGATCAAATGAGCTTTGGAGCAAGCTGAAAATGTAAGAGAGGGATTCTGGGTCTGCAAAAGTAGGGAGTTTCATACAGATAAAGATGGATGCGGATACACATACGAACTAGAGGGGCGGAGAGAACTCAGAAGGGAGAAGGTTGTCTTCCTGTTATGGTTTTTTATTTTGTGAAACCGTAGTGTGAACGGGGAGATTGAAAATTCAGAAATGCGGGATGCTGGGGTTTTTAATGTAATTTAATATTGATAACTAGAAAATTAATAATTATTTAATAGTACAATGTCAATAATTTATGAAGAAAGATAATAATATTAATTAATTGTGAATAAAGTATGGTACAAGGGGATTTAAAGTAAGTGGAACTCTTGGATTGCTCCCACTATGTTTTCATTTTTGCTGAGTCGACATCTTTAGATAAATAAGGCTTGAAATTTGAATAATTGAGTATTCATTATTATTAATATAAAAAATAGAAGATAAACTATGTTATATAAGAATCATTTGTTTAACCCTTCTCTTATAGAAATAAAAACTTTTAAAAATTAATAAAATAGTATTAGTCACTGAAAATGAATACTAGGAAGGGAGGGTAGGACTTGGGCCAGAATGCGTTGGGAAGGGCAAAAGGGGAAGATGGGATTGGGGATCCAGTGTGAACGCGGTTCTGAAGATCATCTTTTGTTTTTTAGTAGTTGGGGTCGTGGCGGTATTAGGTAAGGACGGTGACTCTGGATTTTCCCAACTTTTCCTCTCTCTCTCTCTTGCAAAAAGGGTTTGGGTTTGTTTGACGTTTGAGATTTCTATAACAACAATTTGCGGAGCTTTTCCAAACAGTCGGGGCCATTTACTATAATGGGACCCATTTCATTGGTTTTTTTTTAATCGTGGGTCAAGCAATCTTGTGGGCCCAGTGATTGCTGACAATCTGACATTTGATGGCGTGGAAAACTCGATCGGCCTCATCTCATGAGAAACCCATAACAACAATGACGATATCCACTTACGTAGGAAGGAGTCAAACTTCTTCCAATGGAAATGTTCGTTAATTTATAAGAATTGAAGAAAAACAATTCTTAATGTAATTTATATTTTGATTTAGTTGCTAAGAACAAAAAAAAGTGAGTAAATATAGAATCTAAATAAATCTTTATCTAAGTGCAATCTTTATTTATAATGGTATGTCAGTATGATGTGAGAGAAAATAGAGCTTTCTTATAAAACTCACGCAATGTGTACGTAGTAAATTATTAACCTTATAATTAAAAGAGAGGATAAATACATGAAAAATAATACTATATTAAATAAACATTCTGAGTTTTGTAAATTATCATTTTAAATAAAATAGCACAACTCAAGAAAATACATTAAATTTCTGCCTTCTTCATTCTTCAAAAACTCCTGGGACCAAATTTTAATACAAATACATCCATGGTTATATTGCTTAGCCAGACAGAAGGTGCAACGTTTCGGCTAACAATGGGCTTCTTATTGTTATTAGGCGTTCTTTTCCATTGAGGATAGGATGGGAGACCTCGAGAATGTTCAGATTTGATCCTGACAAGATGGGCCCTACCTTGATATACAAAGTCAACAATATACACTACTTTTGACTATACGTCTGCCTAGTCACTGCTAGGGTATCGCCTTCTAGATCATGAGTTCATGAATGGCCGAAAGCCTAAAAAAAGAAACCTCAAATTAAAAGCAAGCAGGAGGGCCTCCACGGTAAATTTGTCAACGTATTGATAATGACAAGTCTAATAGACAGATGAGCTGTATAACAAAATTCCTATCTAAAGGTTTGAATTTTGAAACTTGAATTAGTGGTTGTCACATGTGTTTACGGCTGTTTGTGGACAAATGTTGTATGCAAATGCAATCACCGCGTAAGATGTTACTTGTGTTAACAAAAAAATGGGAAGGTTAACTTCAAGATAGCGTAACTGGTATAACCATGCCATGTTTAGGGAATAACACAGTTGATCCGCCCCTATTCGCATAACTGGAAAGGTGTGAACCAAGAACACAATTGATCGGCCCCAAATTTAAAAGAACACTATTGACCAAAGCATAAGAAAAAAGTTGAGCGGCAAATACTTAGCTCATGGCTCCAGGTCCGAGTCTCCACCAATTAGGCAATTACTGTTGAAATACTTGGAATTCCACAAGGTTGGGCCGGTTCCATTATGACCAGTCAACTGCCCAAGAGCTTTCTTCATGAAGCTGCAAACATACGAAAAACACTGTTTCACTACGGATGTTATTAAGGTTGGACATTTAAAAAGTATAAATCATGTTGTCACGATTTTCCCCCCAAACATTTTGCAGGGACTGACCATGACTTCCGGGAATAATTTCAGAAAGAATATGGGCTAATTCCAAAGCACGTAAATTCCAAGTACAAGAGGACAAAATGAAGAAGAGGTTTAGACTTAGCACAGTAACCCACATCTCACCAAGATCGTAGATTGTCCTCACCTTCGGTCTTATTCCATTCCTCTGTGCAACAACTTTGTCCTCACCACGTCTCCTGTAGGCAACTTTTTTTACTCAACAAAGGTGCCCCAACGTTACTGGCATATGATCTGAATATTCAAAATCATGCAACCTTGTATATCTACATAGCCAAGCTGGCAAATGCAATATCAAGTAAGAGATTTTCCAGTCCACTCTCGTTCTAGTGTCTTTTGTTTAGCTTGCATCCCATTGAACTTTTCTTTCTCCTTCTCCAAACGTAGTCATTTGGGTCATCATTACGAGACAAGCGATCCTGCATATAAACAGGAAAATTACAGCTAAAATTTAAGGCAGCAGCAAAGGGCTGACGACATGGTTATACTTCAGCAAGGAAATATTTCAAATTAAAAACTAGTTTATCTCAACAAGTGCTGTGTGCGAAGATTTTAAATGAATATGTGTAGTTTCAACAATTAGCAGCATGGAGTAATAAGAATTTCAGATTACGTTTTCCTATGATGATTTAAAAGATAGGTGAGTAGTACAAATGTCGATGGGAAGTATAATGGATTAATATCTACAGGGTCTTTACCAATCCTTTTTAATAAACAAAATAAAAATGAGAAAATTCACCTTGCCAAACTTAGGTGCAAATTTTAAGTGAACTCCTCTTCAGTCAGACACAATCTCTTCAAGTAGAACTCACCCCAAAAGTTAGCTCATAAGAGGAGAGTGCCCAAATGGTTATTAAACTCATATGCCAAGTGAGTTCCCCAGATGCCAAGTGAGTTCTTGGCAATGTGGGACATATCATTGCCCACTCGCCAAACGCTCACAGACGGCTCTTATTCCAGACTCTTCTCGGCACCAACAGCCTTTTGCTTCGAACCTTATCAAGCACCCGGAAACCCTCTTCCGCAATGTACCAACTCCCAATGAAAGCACCATTGTTACGAATAACCTACTTGAGTAGAACTCACCCTTAAATACTAGCTTGAAAAGGGAGAGTGCCCAAGATATTATTAAACCCATATGCCAAGTGAGTACTTGGCGATGTGGGACATATCACACATCCTCATCATTACCATATCCAGATTCACCAGTAGTTAGAATGGTACTTTCTGATAAAGCCTTCTTAAATTTTTCAACTTTTGCTAGCACCTGATTACAATAGAACCAGAAAATAGATATGCACAAGAAAAAAAGTCATTAACAAATATTGATTGCAACAACAGTTAGATCCAATAATCTAAGAGTTTTTAGCTTTACCCTACAGCAACCTTTCCCTACTCATCTCCTTTCCAAAACCAAGACTAACCAAACATATCACCAGAAGTTAAATGATTTCTCAAAACTCCCCTGGAAAATAGGAAATGCAATGGAGCATTATTTCAACTTATCACCAAAGTTAAATTATCTCTCAAACACTCCTTGGTTTGTCTTGAAATTTCCAGACAACTACTCTTAACATGTCTCCTATCATTCTGATCAAGCTATCATTCCCTACTTACCACATTTCTTGATAGTCTAGAATGATAAAATCATTTAGCACACAAGCCAGCAGAACAAATAGAAAGGGAATAACGATGTAGAAGATAAAAAATATAAAACAAAGTCATAACATACTTCATCTTCACGTCCTTGAAGTCTGCGTTTCTTCTGCTTCTGCAACTGTCTTCCTAGCTTCATTTATTGTAAATCTGCATCTGCATCTGCATCTGCATCAACCAATCGTTCAGCTCTTGCTTCAGATCCTATCTCCTTTTTCTTCAAGGACAATTTCTCCATCCTTGGTCGATCATCAACACTTACAGCATTGGAACTGGCAAGAAGGGATCATTATTTAATGATATGCTCAAGTCTGTACCCTGATAATTAACTACTTTGAACTTGATAATCATAAAAGCCCCAGAAAAAGCTTGCATATTTAGGAAATTCACATAGATACAAACTCCAAATTTGGAGATTGAGTAAAAAGCCGTTAAATCTATTAGCAAAGTACACTTCTTAAGTGATATGTCAAACAAGAAGCCATGCAAAAATGTACCAATGGCAAATGAATCATAAGGCAGTGGATCGCTGTTAAATTACGCTGAACACAAGCAATTTTCAAGTGATGGACCAGCATTGACTCACGAAGCAACTATAATAAAGTGGATTATTTAGGTTATCAACCACACAAAAAATAGCATGAATTAGGAATCTCCAACAATATTTATAGAGAAGAATCACATAGATTCCTATCTACAAAATGACATCTGACGTTTGTTAAGATTTTTCCACCTTATGGAAATTTTAGACAATGAATAACAAGACTATTTTAGAAATTTTTATCCATGCAATTAAGAACAAACAGGCAGGCATATAATGTCCAAAATTGTACAGGCATCTAATCGTAGATTCTACCTCGTGTACTTCCTGGTTCACAAGAGAAAATAGCTCTGTTCCCCACCATGAGAGTAGAAAAGCAAGGAATCAGTCTATACTATCTATAAATGAACCTACTCATAATTTCTTTTTTTACAGCCATTTTGGACACTTCAAAAAATCTCATTTTTGAACTTTTCCACATTGTACACCATCACCAATCAATGTCTGTGCATCAGCACTTCTGTGGCAACTGCTAGACATATATTCAAGTTTTAAATGTGGAAGCCATAGAAGAATTTCCAGACTTGTTACGTTTTACCTGGCTGCCGATGTATCATGGTCCTTCAAACAAGAGCTTCCTGCTCATGAAAAATGATAAGACAGTGAGCCTTAATAATAGAACAATCATTTTGAGTAAGCAAAATAATAAAAGGTAAGAGCGGATATCATTAAGCTGTTTAATGAAATCAGAAGTTAAAATGTGGGCAACTGAGTATATAAGGAATTTTACTAGGGTATCTTCATTATATTACCTCTTTTAATGCATCGAAGTATGTTATTCAATTTCATTTGATTTTTCAAATGCACAATGAAGTAAACATTTTCACACAGTGCTGGAGAAACAAAAAGAACTTTATTGCCAACGCAAAGATCCAATATACTATATGCAGTTGCAGGGGCCTCAACTAATTGTTTGTACACTAACATCTGAAACAATAACTTCTCTTCACTTGTTTTGACCTACCAAGTCTATTTCTCTTGCAGGGGTCTATTTTACTTGTTTAGACTAACATTTTTATGCCCCGTCATTCTTTTGATTCCCTCTGACATGCTTACCACATGTCACTTGTATAATTTGATTCCAGTTCGCATCATGTCATACAGTAATTAGCTCAACGAAACTCCCAAGGGTAAGACCAGAAACGTTTCCTAAATCAGAGTTTGAGAATTTCACTAGCTGAAATATATTGTAATCAGGGCTGGTCAAGTTATCAACTTCTGTACCTTTCTGAGCCTCTTCTTTCTTTAAGCTCAGTGCATTCCTTACAGATAACTGTGCATCCCTTGTTGATTTACCACTATATGAACTCTGCAATATATAATCAACAATAATACATATTACAAGAAAAATTGAAAGCGCGGCATAATATCTATAATTTAAACCATCAGGTTTTCAGTAACATATGAACTTTCACAGTGAGATTATCATAATGACTACGTTGTATTGAGAGCTCAGAGCTGTAGGCCAAAATATGCTTCCCTAATTTATAAGCAGATAAATTTAAAACAAAAATGCAATGAGTTAAGTAAGAATTCTATATGAGAATCAGAAGGGAAACTACTGGAATGGCCTAATTACAAATTCATTATGAGGAGTTGCTTCCTTTAGAAGATGAGGATCATTGAAGACATCATGACTGCTCTTAATCTTTTGCTTTACAGATGTCAATTCCTTCTCTTCTTCAGCTTCTTCTCCAAATGAAATCAAGTTCAATTGTCTGCATTGTTAATGTATGAAAACAAGCACCATGTTCCTTAAAGATGAAAAATTTAAAATACAAATCAGAACATTCCATTTTAGAAGATAAAAATTTTTTAGGTGGAGAAGAAATTACTTTACAGCTTTCTTCTTTGCATCTTTGCTTTCTGTATCAACTGTGGTTTGGATGTGAGGTTTCTGAAGTGTTCTGGGAATAATATCTTCAAATGGGTTCCATAATACCTAAACAAGTATTTTGTGAAGAAACTAGGGTGGTTAAATTCTCCCTCTACACAAATTTATGACCTTTGTGTGAAGGTTACTAAAAGAACTCAACTTACCTCAACTGACAATTTCTTCACGGGTGGATCTAAAGGCCGATCATTCTTAGTTTCTTATCAGTTTCTAGTTCATCCAGTCTAAAAAGATTGTATATTGTATCTCCAATTACCTAACAGAAAATAGCAAATTTAAGGGGTAAAAAAAAAAACTCACAAATGCAGAAAAAAGGTTTTGCTATTATATTATTGCATCCTTTACCTTTCCAAAAATGGTATGCTTCCAATCAAGCCAGTCACAGCAATCTAGACTTATAAAAAACTGACTCGTGTTTGAATTTGTTGATCCAGCATTGGCCATTGCAACTAAACCTCTGTGCTTGAATCTTAGACGTGAATGAAACTCATAAGATAAAACATGCCTATAAATACTTTCACCCCCTGAAATAATTTGGTAATCACTACAGGAGGAGAATATGAACACACATACACAAGCAACCAACTAATGGAGAAATCATGGAGTTCAACAAATGTCAACTTTAGTAATCAGAACTGCACATTAGTCTTGGTGTAGTTTCAACTATAAAAGTATGTTTGTAACCTACGAATTCGGCTAATTAATTCTGAACAAAATAAATCTCGTATCCCAAAAGTGTACATTTGAATAGTCATTGAGTGAAAACAAGAAAAAAACTGTCAAGAACTACCGGCATCTTTTTCATATATTATTTGTATTCAAACTGCGACTTGAATATAAAAATAAATCGCATATCCCAGAAGTGTACATTTGAATTTTCATTGAATGAAACAAGAAAAAACTGCTACTTAAGCTTGCCAAGTCCCAATTATAGGATAATATTTTTAAAAAAAAACCTAAATTCAGTTAGACACCTGGCCAATTCCACTGCCACCGGAAACCGTGTAAAGAATTGTGAACATCAATATTGAATTAGGAAACACAACTATAGACATACTCAAATTTTTTTAGAAAGAGATAAACCTGTGCCAGTGCCGGTGGGATCTCCACTCTGGACAAGAAAGTCCTTGATGATACGATGAAAGATGGTGTTATCATAGTAGCCTTCAAGGCAAAGCTGCACGAAGTTCCTGACGGCCTTTGGGGCCTCTTCGGGCCAGAGCTCAACGTCAAGTGGACCATGCGTCGTATTCACCACCACCTTCCCTTTCGTCGTCGGTTCCAACACGTATACCGTCGACATTGCTTCTATTTCTTTGTCAGCTATTTTTGTATTCCACTCTCGCTCTTGTTATCTTATTGATCACTCCACCGGAAACTGGAGCACAGAAATTTCGAGAGGGAGGGTTTCGGTTATCAACTTATTGCCGGGAGCAGGAACCTGATCCGAAGAAGTTTAAACGACAAGCCGTTTTCTGAGCTTTAGGAGCCACTTCTATTACAACAGATGCTTGAACTTGATAATTGGGCTACAAAATAACAAAGTAAACAACTTGTTTAATGAATAAAAAGAAAAACTCATTGTCAAACGGGCCTCTCGGTCCAGTTTTACCACAAATTGATCTCTAAGTGAGTTGGGCTCTTAACTCATTAACATGCGAGAAAATTATTTACTGGTGTTTAATAGATATTAAATTCTTAGATAGTATTTTATGGGTGTTATATTTTTATATGGTGTCCTATACTATTTTTTTTATTTTTTTATTTTTTATAAAATATTATTATCTAATTTTAAAAAAATTAATATTACAATCAATGAATCAAATTCTTATATGGGGCATGCACTGTTTATCTTTTTTATTTTTTGTAAAAAGTAATTATTATGATATAATCTAATATAATAATAATTTTTTATAATTAGATAATTATTTTTGAATAAAATAAATAATAAATGACATTATATGAGAATTTAGTGTCTATAAAACAAAACACCACGTGAGAAGTTAGTGCCATTGGATACCAATAAATAATTTTTCCTATATTTTGTATTACTTCATCTTATATCATTTTTAAAAAATTCAATAGTTAGAAAAATTATTCTCTAATAATATATGATTAACCTTAAAATAAAAATCATTACATCATGTAAAAAATAAGCCAAATATACAAATTTCATATTCCTTTTTGTTGAGGGAGAAAAGCATGACACGTAAATTGTTAATATCTTATATAATCATATTTAAAATATTATATTGAACGACAATCCATAATAGATTTTGTTATATTACATTTATACTTCTTCACATGTATATTTTCCTCCTATAATATTTTAATCAAATATAATAAAAATAATGTTAATAATAAAATATGTATAAAGCTTTTATCCCATATTAACGACTTCCTTATATTTTGCACAACTGGATTAAAAAATACAAAGGATTAGCAATTTTCAACTTATCAGTTCTCTTTTTCTTTTTTTGTTAGGAATATCCCTTTTTGGGGTCAAGGCTAAGTCAAAATGCCTAAATCAGGGGAACGGTTGAGGATGACATCCAAAAAAGTAGTTGTGTCCGTTTTTGTCGTCATACTGCATGGGGTTCCAGCTCCATCTTCAGAGCAGGAGGAAGGAGCCAAGCTTCTCTTCTTCTTCCTTCCCTTGGTCTTCTTCTACCTTTGGGCAACGGCCACAGGTTCTGCAGCTGCAGCTGTGTTGGTGGTGGAGGTGGCTGTGGCAGCTGTAGGGAACAAAATTTCATCATGTCTGCCCACCAGCCATTTGATGGAAGCGCCCTATCCTTAAACACCACCTTGGTGGCCGTTGACAAAGATAAGAACAGTGCGCATGCCTTCCGATGGGCAATTAATCATCTTGATAGCCCAACAATCATCGCTGTCCATGTTAGGCACAAAAACATTCCACATCGTAGGTACCCTCTTATCTTTCTTCATCAATTGTTGTATATGGGATTTATGAATTTCATGCGAAGCAGTCATTATCAATTTGACCCATTATCATGATTTTTTGATGATTTCTACTTCTTATTTATGATTATGCAGAGGGTAGCAATGTTTTTCCACCTGATGAGAACGACGTAGCCAATGTTTTCTCTGCCTTACGTGCAATATGTCCACGTAAAATGGTATACAATTGGAAATTTCCATAGTAAGAATTGAATGAAATAATAATGGGTTGTTTAAATTTTTAATATTTTTTATATTGAATTTCATTTTGTTCAAGCTTCAATGTTGCAATCGTTAGTGTTAGGGTTAATCATTAGAGATTTTCTCGTTGATTGACACATTCAGGTCCAGATAAAAGAAGCAGTACTTGATGATAGTGACGTAGTAAAAGGAATTTCAGACTTTGCATACAAGAATCACATCCATAGTATCGTTATTGGCGCATCGACCAGGAATGCTCTGGCAAGGTCTTTTTCTTTCTGTGTATGCTTACCAGTGTTTTATATGCCGACATGTACATATCTATAACGAATTGAAAGTTCGTTGATGTTGTAATTCTCACAGGAAATTCATAGGTTATGATTTGCCAACAGCCATAATCAAATCAGCTCCAGATTATAGCTCTGTGTACGTAATTTCAAAAGGGAAGATAGTCTCAGCTCGATCAGCGCTACGTCCTATGGCTAATACGCCTATCCCACCAAAACAACCGCCTATGCAGCCACTAACACCTAATGATACAGAAAATGGAGTAAGGTGCCAAAGAATGAAACTTACCAGCAACTTTTGAATAGCCATATCATGTTTAGATCAGTTCAAGTCCTACTTCCTTTTCTTATTTTGGTTTGGCTGCAAACAGGGCACAATCAACTAGAAGAGGGGGGACGATCGAAGGATCAGAAAGAACGTCTTTTGAAACTGCCAATAATGCAGCCAAAAAGAATTCTGCTAGCAATATGTCAATGGACAACATTGATCTATCCAATCGTGGACAGAGGCCATCATTTAGCCGCGATTCTATCTCAGACGAAAGTGCTTTTTCAGAACCATTTAAGTTTGGGTCAATGGATGTAACTAAACAAGATTTGGACCTGAGCTTTTCATCTGATAGCTCCAAGACGTCGTCATCTTCCCAACCGTCGGTAAGTGCAAAATGGCCTTTGATGGGGGACTGTTATAGTGGACCATAAATTGATTTTTTTTTTTTTGGTGTGGACAAGAAGTAGAACCATAATTAAATGAAATGGTTCAGTTTACTAATGAGAGATCTAACTATCGAATCTTTACTTCAACACAGAGAGAAATTGAAGCTGAGATGAAAAGATTGAGGCTTGAACTGAAGCAAACCATGGACATGTACAGCTCAGCTCGCAAAGAAGCGATCTCAGCCAAAAATAAGGTGATGTTATGCCATAACTAGATGAACGTCCACTTAAGTCCTTCAGTGATCAGTCGGTAACAGAATCTTTATCTTAAAATGATTGACATATCGCAAGGTGCAGTCAACCAAATAATGACCACCATAAGAAGGCATTATATATTCGCTTTATAATAAAATGACAACGACGAAACACTATAATACCTAATTATTAGATAAAAGTGGCAATCAAATCGTAGTTTGATAAAGTCAGTGAGCATAAAGGTACTGTCAAACTTACAAGAGAAAGTTGTTATACTCTTAATGGAGTCAAATGAAATTACTAATTGGTTGGCAGGCTAATGAGATTCATCAATGGACACGGGACGAGGCACGTAAAATTGAGGAATCTAGATTGGCTGAAGAGGCAGCTCTTGCAATGGCAGAAAAGGAGAAGGCTAAAGCCAGAGCTGCCATGGAAGTAGCTGATGAAGCCAAGAGGATGGCTGAGAATGAAGCATTAAGAAGAAAACATGCAGAGATGAAGGCCAGAAGAGAGGCAGAAGAGAAGGACCGAGCATTAACTGCTTTGGCTCAAAATGATGTTCGATATAGAAAATACACCATAGAAGAGATTGAAATAGCTACTGAAAAATTCTCCCAATCGTTGAAAATAGGTGAAGGTGGATATGGACCTGTGTATAAAGGCCAACTAGATCACACCCCAGTTGCGATCAAAATCTTAAGACCTGATGCTGCTCAGGGTAGGAAGCAGTTCCATCAAGAGGTATGATATGCACTGCTTTCGATGCACAGATACATGACATATAATATTTAGTTATCTAGCAAAAATTCCTGGTGTAAATATGCTTTTGACTACCTGGTGCCTTGAATCTAGTAAGTATGAATAGCATATTTAACACGTATGCTTAGGTTCTAAATTATGCAATGGGTTTATATGTAAAATCTGGATAACGTTTAATAGAAGAATAATACGTGTAATTCTAGACCTTATCTTTCGTCGTCTTTCATTACTTTTTTTATTATGGTCATGAAAATATTCATATGCAATTTTAACAGTCTACTTTATCCTACTCACATGCATAGGTTGAAGTATTAAGCAGCATTAGACATCCTAATATGGTCCTCCTCCTTGGTGCGTGTCCTGAGTATGGGTGCTTGGTGTATGAGTACATGGATAACGGTAGCTTAGAAGATAGATTATTTCGAAAATATAACAGCCCGCCTATTTCATGGAGGTTACGGTTCGGAATAGCTGCTGAAATTGCAACTTCACTTCTTTTCCTCCACCAAACAAAGCCAGAACCCCTTGTGCACCGGGACCTCAAACCAGCCAACATTCTCTTAGACCGGAATTACGTGAGTAAAATCAGTGATGTTGGCCTGGCACGATTAGTGCCACCTTCTGTAGCTGATAGTGTCACTCAATATTACATGACTTCGGCTGCTGGAACCTTTTGTTACATTGATCCTGAGTATCAACAATCAGGAATGTTAACAACAAAATCAGATATATATTCACTGGGGATAATGCTACTCCAAATTATCACAGCCAAGTCTCCCATGGGTCTTTCTCACCATGTCAAGAGGGCAATTGAGAAGGAAAAATTTTCAGAGATGCTTGATCCAGTGGTGACTGATTGGCCATTTGAAGAGGCTCTAGCATTTGCCAAATTGGCAGTGAGCTGTGCAGAGCTTAGCAAGAAGGACAGGCCAGATCTTGCAACAGCTATAGTGCCAGAGCTTAACCGGTTAAGAGACTTTGCATGGACATTACACAATAGTCCAATTGTTAGCGGTAGTAATCAGAGTCATAGCCATGCGGGACGCCCTCCTACACCTACACGAAATCCATGACCAAAGACATTAAATAGGAGTCAGGTTCGTATATTGACTTTACTCATCAAGCAGAAAATGTACTTAATGCAATTCAAATTGTAGAAGCGAAAGACTAGTTTGTTACAATCAATATACAACTGTTAAACCTTATTCTGCACTCTCTTCCAAAGTTGGGTCATCCATGCATAGGTTGGAGAATATATTTTCTTTTAAGTTGTAGATGAATTCTTTTTTATATTATCAAATTGTAATTTATTTATTTTTGAATAACTAGGAGCCACTCATGATAATTGATGCTTGGGAATCCTAGCCTATTGCAAGAAACGAATATAGCAGCAGTTAAAGATTGAGGATGACAGATTCGGACCGAGATACAAATAGTGAATCGAAGGAGAATAGGGGATTCAAAATTAAATCGCCTGAGTTGGCAAATGAAACAGATATATCATGTAAATTCTCATCCCTCTGACAAACACTGATGAGTGGAAAGTTATATCGTGGGCCTCATTTTAGTGGTTGGAAACATTTTACCTTGTTACCTTGTAAATGTAAGTTCAACAATTTTCGTATATTGGAAACTGACTTTGTGTGCGATTATATGCCTCCTCCAAAATACAAGTGGTAGTCCAGGATGAGGAAATTGAAATATGGTGCAAAATTTAAGAAATATGAATCATAATTTGTAAACCGCATTTAGCTGACACCTTGCAGAGGTTAGATGAATCATCGGAAGACCATGTCAAAACATATGTGCAAGAACAAGAATGAAGAAGCTGATGAACAATGTCTCATTAATATTTTCGTTGATGATAAGCTTACAAGAAAATCTCATTTTTGACTTGTGGGAGAAGTATATCTTATGAACTTCCCTCACAGTATTCAGGGAGCAGGCTTTGTTGACTACCTATGACAAACTTCAAAATACATAGCAATGTTGACTATGATGATAAATACTAAAGACACTGTTATTTATGGTAAATTAAGTTTCATGCAATTTAACCATGCTATCGGATACATTCGATTATAAAAGAAATAGAAATTACAAGTGAAAAAAGGGGCTGAGAATCCCAACTTGCCAAGTAAAGTATAAACAGAACAGCATAAAGTGGGATGCTTTGAGAGGAGAATTGATTCACATAAATATGGATTATGTTTGGAGAAAGGTATAAGAAAAAGAAAGAAATAGATTGCTAAAGAAGCATTGCTTTGGATTCTCTTACCATGAAAACGAAGGATTGCAAAATTTACAATGTTCAAACTCCAAGGAGATAATGATGTAGACTGTTGTTTTTCTCAGTTACCTTCCTGTAGTTATTGGTCCTTTCATTCTCTCATCATACTCATGGTGCCAAAAAATGATATTAAAATAATTCCAAGCGTAACAATAAAAACAAACATGAAGTCAAAATCAGCTGAAATTCTTAATTAACATGTCTTCTTGGTGGGGGAAGACTCAATAAAAAGTGTACAGAATTAAACCTAGTAATTTTACGATGTCTTCTCCCAGCTAGTCCATTGGATTCAAAAAGGAATATAATCATTTTATGCAAGTACTCCATCGTCATTTCCGACATTCAGTTTTGACTGATAATAGTTACCTATTGTGACCTTAACAAGAAAAATGACACTGTTTAATGGTAAATTTGACCCTTGAGAACCAAAGATATAAAGGACCGAAAGTAAATAAGACTAGTAGAGCTTTACTTCTCAGCCGCACACCAAACCCCGTCATTAAGGAAGCATCTAAAATCAAGCTTCCAGAAAAGCCACGCACAGTCGCACACACCATAGGGAAAAGTCTCCTGGGCATCACTTGTTTCTGTCTATAAGGTCACTAATCCAAAGTGACAGTAGTTCCCTAGTTCCTGAGTCACAGTTCTCAGCTTCTAAGTTCTATGTTTCTCCGAGCATATCCCACTTTAGTTCAAATGGGCTATTGCAAGAGCATAGGATTCATCAGAAAAAGTTGGTTTTCTTGGTTCTTAGGAGCTGGGTTGGTGGCGCTGGCTGTGTTTGCCAGAGTGACATCCGAGGACAAAGTTGAAGCGCCTTCAGGTAGTTTACTCTGTATCAGTGAGTGTGCCACATGCCCAGT
>JASKGM010065853.1:0-52066 GCA_034509205.1 Ceratonia siliqua
CAAAACCAGGAACCTTCATAAATTCCACCCCTTGGCCCTTACTCAGGCACCATATCCTCTTCTCAAGGAAAAATCCCTCCCCCTTCTCTTGTCTTCTCCATGGACCACCCCGAGAAAATCCACTCAATTCATCTTCTTCACATAGCCTCTCCCGTACATGCAGCAAGCAAAGAAACACTTACATACTCAGTCATACCCACTCATAACGAAATCCCCCAGAACCCATCGTCCTCTCCTCTCTTCTTCCCAGCACAGTTGCATCCACACAGAGTTAGAGAGCCCCCTCACGCAAACTCTTCGTACACCATTATCACCGCGAAGTCAAGCCCACCGGAACCACCTCACACTCAGCCAAGTCCGATTTGGGGTTTCTTTTGAGCTATCGGTCTAGACAGTGAAGGGTTCACAACAGATAATGTTCTGCTACTTTATTCTCAACTAGATTGTTTTGCCTTAATTCTGTCTCCTCTGTGCCTTGTCTATTTGTACATAGCAAAAAATCCTAATTCCAACCTCAACGTTTTGCTTGGTTAAATTAAATGTTAATTTGGGTTGATTTTGCTCTGTCTCAGTTGTTGGGTTTAGTTTGCTGAACATTCCAATTTGGGTGAACGACGATCTTAGCTTTATTTTGTTGCTCAGATTTGGGTTATTCCTACTTGAGTTATATTGATGCAACTTTCTGATTGATTCTAGTTGGGTGAGCTGCAATTCTTCAAACTTTGGGTTCTTGGTTTCTAATTTGGTTCAATCCTGAGTCGGGTATCCCATTTTTCTTCAATGGTGCACTATTAAGCATGTCCTTTTATCATGAAGTTTTTGCTTGGCACAGATGACCCGTCACCTCCCTCGAGACCTTATTGATCCATAGGGAGAATTAGCGTTGACTACTAATTCACGAGAGAATTTGATCCCCACATGTAGATGTAGACCTCTAGTATTGCTTGCAATCTAATGTAGTCGGCAATTTTCAGGACATCTCCGATGTCCTCTTTATACCCACTGAATAACGCCTGGATGCTTCCAGACTGTGCGAGGTGCTTATGTCAAGTTTCTAAGACATGCTTAACATTGCACCAATCTCTGACTGCAATAAAATGATAATTGGTTGATGCACTATTGGATTACCTAGCTTGACCACTTTTGAAAAATGTTTATTCCATTTTTGTTACGAACCAGAGAGAAGTTTCAGGGAGAAGAGAGTTAGAGAGAGAGAGGAGGAAAGGTAGAGGAAGATAAGAAATTGGAGATGTTCTTCTTATTAACCTTCTTCAACATATTACACGCTATTTATAGCATTCTTAGGTGCTAACAAACTAACAGCCCCCTAACAACTTACTAATAGACCATAGCATTCCATTCCCCTTGAGAGACACCTTGTCCTCAAGGTGTGGTTGGTCTCTTCTGGTTAGCTCGAATTCTGCAAGTTTGGTTTGGAATTTGTCAACCAAGATAGCATTCCATCCAAATCCAAATGGTCTTGAACAGCAGCTCTTAAGCGTTTTGCCACAGTACCAGTAAGAAGGCCTCCAACTATATCAACTACAAGAATGTCCGAATTTGAAGCAGCAAAAGACAGTAAAAAACACGTAGAGGAAGGCATCCAAAGATTGTAACCTCTAGGGTCAAATACCACAGTAAATTTCGGAGCTCGAGTTCCAATGCCAATCACACCAAAATATTGAGGTGTGGGAACTAGAAGCTGATTCACGTTCGGGTAGGTTGGGGTGGGTATTAGCGGCGAGTTAATGGAAACAGGGGTGAGTGGTGAAGGAGCAATACTGGTTGCAGGATGGGTTTCTTTGTGCTGGTGGCTGAAGGAACTGTCGAATTTGGTTTTGATAATGGTGTCAAGGCTGCGTGATGCAGAGATGGGTAGGAGGGAAGCAAAACACTAGAGACTAGCTTGGATAGAGAGAAACGAAAGGGTAGAAACAAAACTCTAAGGTTTTCCGCAGAGGTAAATTCTGATATATTTGATAAACATAGACTAAAAACTAATTACAACAGAAACTCCTGGCTACATATATCAGGCAAAGGTCAAATACTGTTCTCAATAGGGAAAAGGGATCATGTGCTGAGCATGTGATCACTTAACAGCAAATAACAAGCATACGTCCTAATGCCAGATATACACCACAAGAGAACACAAATAATAAAGCAGGGATGCTCCTGCATAACTGCTGTTGGCAGCTTCTTTTGCAACAGGTGGCAAGTTTTGGGTGATGCTGGTTTGGTGGTGGCTGGAGAAGGGCGTAGACTTGTGGCTGCCGGTATCTGATCATTGCTCGTAGGACGTGATGGAGGGCGAGGCGGATCCCACGAGTCGGTTGAGCGATTGGTCGATGAGCACGAACTTCTGGTCGAGGAGCACATAGTTGGCGAGGATCTGGTCTAGTTGTGCATAGAGGAAGTCGATGGAGGAAGCGCCGGTGATGCTGGCCAGCCAGTAGGTGGCAGTGATAAAAGGACAATCATTGGCCATGGAAGGCAGAGGAAGGGCTCTCGATGAAAGCAGCAATTTGTTATGAACTAGAGAGAAGTTTTAGGGAGAAGAGAGTTAGAGAGAATAAGGAAATGTAGAGGAAGATTAGAAATTGGGGATGTTCTTCTTATCAACCTTCTTCAACATATTACACAGTATTTATAGCATTCTTAGGTACTAACAAACTAACAGCCCCCTAACAACTTACTAACAGACCAAAACAATTTTCCTCTGAGTATTTACAGTGAAGTGGAAATTTGACCATCCATTTGGGAGATAAAGAACCTTCACACAATGGACGTCCTAAAATATGTTCATGCTAAGTTGAATTGATGCCCTTGATAGTGCACTAACCAAATTCTTGGAGCACAGGATGTCAACCGGTACACTATTAGGTGAAGCTCTTGAAGGTAGTTAAAATGACAACTTCGATCCTAACAGTGACTAGCTGATAAATAATGTTTGACATGGTCAGGATGCCCTTGATTTTGTTGTTTGGCATGATATTTGAAATTAACCACCAACCCTTTCTTTGGGTGCCTCATAGCCCCATAGAGAGAAGAAAGTGTACTAACCTAGGAGAGATTAAAATCTCTACCTAGTACAGGCTTTTAGAAAATACCAATACCAAACCTAAGGGTATTTCTATTAGGTAAGGAGAGGTTTGTCAACTAGTACGTTATTAGGCACCAATGGTATAACCAAGTAGACAAGAATGTTTAGCATAAGCCGGAGTTTTTTAGGAATATCACTTGGCACGAAGTTAGGAAATGTCATAATCCATTCCTCTAGGTGCGTTATAGCTCCTCGGGGTAAGGATAGTGTGTTAATAACCTAGGAGAGACCTAAATATCTTCCTGATAAAAGACTTTAAAAGGATGCCAAGTGGTATACCTAGTAATGCTCTAACAAAATTTGGAAGAGGAAAACAACATTATGTGAAAAGATATACTCATAAAGGGGGTTCCTTTTCTTTAGGGATTCTCTAATTGGCATGAGAGAATGTAGGATGACAAATGTAAAATGATGGTGTATACCATATAATGAACCTTTGGGGTCTTTAACCCACTAGGCAAGGGTAAGGTCCTTAATGCAAATACCCTCATTGTGGACACCTTACATCAGTCTGTGCAATGATGTAGGAGTATCCACTCAAATATAGAGTAATAATGAGTCACTCTTTTCCTCAGGATTTTGACATGAATGGATAATGATATGATGCATGAGACAGAAAATCCAGCTCTCGAGTGCCTTAATTTGGGGAATACCTTGGATTTACGATGAATACCCTAATGAAGGCCAAGCTCTAACTATTTGGATAGCTTCTAAGGCATTATGTTAGTGCACATGGTTTTAGGCTAGATCTACGTTCATAAAGAATTAAAGGTCCCCAATTTGCCTCCACCATGAAGGTGAAGACTCTACCCCACAAACCAAATCATATGAGGCACTTCATGACATATGTAACAACCTGAGCAAAGTGTTCACAGTAACCTCTGAAGGCCTCACAAGGAAACCACTACATATCCTAACTAACCTAAGGAGCACACAGACTTGAGTATAGAGCCCAAAAAGTGAGGTAAATGTGTAGGGTGCATAGTGTCTGATGGGAGCATACATACCAATACTACAAAACCCCACCCTCATCCGCTAAGCATATTAACATAAGGAGAATACACAAAGATATATTGTTGTCCATCCTAGGGTTTCAACAAATATAACAAATAAAAATTTTCATCTACCCTAGGGTTTCCAAACAATATGAACACAAAACACCCAAACACTTAAGCATGTTATTGGAAATTTAACACATGTTATCTACCTAAACATGTGAGGCGAACAACACAGACAAGGGATAACACAAATACGAAGGAGGCCATATGATTTTGTGATGACACCGAGAAAACCCATTCTCTCTCTTCTTTACATAGCCTCTCCCATACATGCAACAATCAAAGAAACATTTACTCTATCATACTCACTCATAACTGAATCCCCTAGAACCCATCGTCCTCTCCTCTCTTCTTCCAAACACAGTTGCTTCCATAGAGTCAGAGTACCCATACGCGCACTCTCCGTACGCTACCGTTGTTGAGAAGTCAAGCCCACTGATGCCTCCTCACACTCAATCAAGTCTGATTTGGGGTTTCTTTTGACCTATTGGTCTAGATAGTGAAGGGTTCACAATGGGTAAAATTTAATGTTGATTTGGGTTGATTCCGTTCTGTCTCAGTTGTTGGGTTTAGTTTGCTGAATATTCTGATTTGGGTGAATTGCGATCTTAGCTTTATTTCGTTGCTCAGATCTGGGTTATTCCTACTTGAGTTATATAGATGCAACTTTCTGATTGATTCTAGTTGGGTGAGCTGCAGTTCTTCGAACTTTGGGTTCTTGGTTTTTTATTTGATGCAATCCTTAGTGTGGGTGCGTTGTATTCTACCTATGATTTTTTCCCTTAATCTCGGTTTATCTTGATGGGAAATATAGGCCGTGCTGTGATTTTTTTAGTTTTCATATTGATATGGGTACACTTCCATTTTCCTACACGGTCCCAGTTGCCATTTTTGGTTTGTCTGAAGGGTAATCGTTGTTTCATTTGGAGTAAGTCTGATCTCTTTTGGATGTGTTTATTGTTTTGCTCATTCTAGATTTTTGTTCATTAAAGGGGAAACTCTCATAGTACAATTCCTTTGTTCTAGTGTCAAGTTTTATCTAATTATGGATTACATTTTGGGAGGTTTACGTCTATGAAGGATGCACACGCCAAAGAGTTAATTTGATTTTGGATGTTGCATTTTAGATTTACCACAAATAAATTTGCTGTTTGATTAGCAATTTTGTTCATTAGAGAATCAAGAATTTGTGAAAGGTGTTTTGGCTGCGTTCTTCTATTGAGTATTATTGTGCAGCTATAACATTGCTCACCTTATATATCTTTTTTGTATATTTGTGTTCACGTGAATTTGGGGAGGATATTTTGGACACCATTTTTGGAAAGGAACAGATGCTTTGATGATCAATGATGCTACAAATGGGTGAATTATTTCCATTCTTGTTTCAGATTTAATTTGGTTGATTTGTAAATATTTTGGTCATAACTACTCACAAACACTAACTGCGTGATTGGTTTTATTTTATTTTAGTTTTATATATTTTTATTTTCTAGAGTAGTCTTATGAGACCTTATGGTCAACATAGGCATATATGAGAATTAGTCGTGGGCCATATGCGACCCTAAGGTCTCCATAAGCCTGTATACTAACGAGTCACATTTAATAATGTTTTGGGATCTAGTCGCCTATGCCAAACCAATTTGGGGTTTTAAGGACCCATTTTATTTTCTTTAATTTCTTGTCAAGTTCTTTCTAAAAAACAAACCAAAAAGATATTAAAATTTTTCTTTTTTATTTCAATCAAATTTTAAAAAATAAAAAAGATTTTTAATTGAATTCTCTTTCAAAGTCTAAAGAATTTTAAAAAAGTCTTTCAAATTTCATCTTAATTTTAAAAATCTAAAAAAGAAGAAAATAATTTCAAATTTTAAGAAAGTTCATATTTTTAAATTACAAAAAAAAAAGAGACTAAGTTTCATTTCTTTTTAAATTCCAAAAAAATAGGTGAATTTAATTTTCCTTTCAAACTTGAGAAAAAAAGTATTTTTTTTTTAAAATATCAATATAAAAAAAATAGATCTCAAAATCACAAAAAGATTTTATTTCTAAATCCTCAAAGGCGATTTTATCATCTTTGGAATTAAACCATGTTTCAAAACTACAAAATGATTCATTATGCTTTTCCAAATAATTTTTAAAATTCAAAACTAGTAGAAAATTTGAAGACAATAAGAAAGTAAAGTTAATTGGTTTTTATAAACTAAAATATATCAATAATTTCAAACCGTTTTGTTCACAAAATTTGATATGTTTTCACTAAGTTTTGCTTTTAACAAAAAATTAAAAAACCTAAACTAAGGAAATGTGTTTAACCTATTGAACTATGTAGACTTTGATTCCTGCCATAGGATATGTAGGTTTTAGGTTACCATCCTAGGTTAAGTATGCCTTTATACGTATTTATTGTTTTTTCCTTTATTTTTCTTTTTATTCAATTTTGCACAATTAACCTCAGAGTACATCCTTTGTGATGGGCGCTATGGGTAGAGCTGTCAAAACGGGCTGGGACTGCAGGGTTAGCCTGCCCAGCCTGTTAAAAATGGTGGGTTGGGATGATGGTTGGCCAGCCTGTCATCTTGGCTGGCTGGGGCAGGTCGCTAATGGGTTAGCCTGTTTTCTCTTTTTTTTTTCTCTCCTCTCTCCTATCCTTACTATCTCTCCACACTCTAGCCACCACTAGTCTGATTAACATTCACACGTGGACCAACAAAGGCACGTTAGGCGTTAGCCATTTATAGCCAATAAGCAATAGCCAAAATAAATTAGGGACAAAGATGTGGGCATGTAGATGTGGGGATTTGAACCCAAGTTGCCAGCCCAAATCCCAAAAACTTTACCACTACTCTAAGTTATATTTGTCAAATACAACTAAAATTAATATTTATTATATATTACGCATTTTTAGTGGGTTCGCCCACGAACATGCTAGTCTGCCATAAGGGAGGGGTGGGCTGAGTTTTTCAGCCAGCCAAATTTTGGCATGCCAACCCATTGCAACCTACTTAGAGGGTGGGTCAAGGTGGGCTGAGGCGGGCTGGCCCATTTGACAATGATAGAAACCCAGCAATGCAAGAGTAAAAGATGCCAAATACTGAATACTCCTCTGATATAAAGACAGACCAAGTTCTAATAGCCCAAGATTCAATGGAACAATAAATTGAATCCTAGGAGTTACACAAAGCTAGAAAACAAGGAATAACCACAATAGAAACCGAACAGAACAACACAATACAAATAGAATAATGAAAGTAGAATGGTAGTAAGATTCAAGCATGCAAAACCATTCACCAACGCTTGAACCCAGCCACCAACCTCAGCAGCTCACTTCCTAGCCGTATGGGAGCTAGGTCTCCCCCAAATTCCCCGTTCCCCCCAAAGATCCCCCAAAAGGTCACACCTCATCCCTTTTTAACCACCTCTTGCATAATAGACAAAATAGAGCTCGTGCCATCCACTTGTGGGTTTTGGTTGAATACCTTTTTACCCTTTCTTTTCCTTGCATATGTTATTTTAACCGTGGATTCATCAGACAACTTTAGTTGTGGGGTACCTAATATCTTCTTTACGAGTTATCGACTCTTAAACCCATTTTCTAGTTCAAAGACTTATGTCTCATTTCAAAAACTAAAAGGGTTTTTTCCTTAGATTTTCCGTTTAAATAAAAATTTAAGGAAGCTTTTCAAAATCAAATTCAACTGCGAGATGTCAAGGTTGACACATGGTTTGAAGATGAACCCCCTGAAGTGTGTGTTCAAAGTGTCGGATAGAAACTTCGTAGGAATCCTTGTTCACAAGAAAGGGATTGAAGTTGATCGTAACAAAACTAAGGCGACAAGAGACACTGTGGCACCAAGAAATAAGAAGGAACTTCAAAGCTTTATGGGAAAATTTAATTTCTTAAAAAGATTCATAGTAAATTTTTCAATAAAGATGAAAGCATTCTCCCCTTTCTTGAACTTGAAAAATAGGCAGGCGTTTGAGTGGCAGCCTCATCACCAAAAGCCTTTTGACATGATCAAAGCATATTTGGCAAAACCACCTGAGTCATGATGCTGCTAGGACAAGGTTGACCCTTAAGATGTATATCTCAGCATCAAAAGATACTATGGGTAGCATCTTGCCCCAAGAAGATGACTCTAAGAATAAACTGACAATTTTCTATTTTAGTAGGATGTTAACTCAGGTCGAGTGAAGATACTCGCCGATCAAAAAATTGTTTATCTTTATACTATCTTGTTTTAAGCTTAAATACTATATGATGCCTGCTTTGGTTTACATGTTGTCCCATATCAACATTATCAAATACATGCTGTCCTAACCCAATTATCCATGGGCGAATCAGTAATTGGATTATTGCATTATCTGAATTTGCCCTTCAACACGTGCCCTTAAAGGCTACGAAGGGACAAGCTCTGACTGACTTTGTAACCCGAACATTCAAGAGTAAGCCAAAAAATTGCCGGTTACGTCATATTGAGATATTGGAGCGTGTTCTTTGATGGATCAAGTCACAAGGATAGGGTAGGTGTCAGCATATTGATTTTCGTTCCTCATGATAAACTGACACAGTTGATGTTAACTTTAAGCATTAAGTACTCCAACAATGAGGCTGAGTACGAAGCTTTAGTAGTTAACCTCGAGTTGCTAATACAGTTAAGGGCCAAGTTTGTTAGGATTAACGGGGGTTCAGTGTTGATAATTAAAAAAAGAACTAAGGAATATCGATGCTTTAGTAATAACTTGGCTAAGTGTTTAGGTATATCAACTTGTTTGTTGGTTGAGTTCAACGATGTGATCATAGAGCACATTCTCAAGTTAGTGAATGAAGAAGCAAATGAGTTATCCTAAGTTGCTTCTGGGTACAAGGTGTTGAATAAAAAGCTACAACAGATGATTGAAGTAAATAGAGAATTGATCCCTCTCGAACATAGACTCATGATACTGTGTATTGAGAATAGCCTAGGGGATTGGAGGGAATCATTGGTTAAATATTTGTCTAAGGAGTCACGATGCTGTTTGGCAAACTAGTTTGTGGGCAGTTATTTATGTCTTGATCAATGGAATTTTATTCAAGAAATCGATAGATGAGGTGTTGTTAAAATTTCTATCAAAAGAAAAGGCCTTAACCACCATGATTGAAGTAAATGATGGATTGTGTGGAGCTCATCAAATTGGCCCAAAAATGAAGTGGCTCCTTACAAGGCAGGGTTATTATTGCCCGACTACGTTGAAAGACTACAGTGAATATGAAAAAAGTTGCATAAAATGTCAGCAACATGGCTAGTTACAAAGAGTACTAGTTAACAATCTTCACCTGATAAATAAACTTCTCCATTTAAAGGATGGGCCAAGTGTTGGAAATAGGTTGTCCTGAAAAGCAAGTTGTATTCTCCAATTTGATGTAAATACATTTTAATATTAATAAATAAAGAATTTATTTATGTAAGCTTGTTTTATAGCTATTAAGGTTCCTAGATTCCAATAAACTAAGATATATTTGCATAAGGGTTATGTAAAAGAAGATGTCTAGCTTTGGATGAATCTAAAACAATATTTACAGTCACTAAATAGAGCCGGTCACTCTGTTCAATTAGGACTGTAGTGTTTGAATTACCTTCATAGAAAGAATGAGATTCATTTATAAAAGAATGATGAATATCAATTCATTGAAGTAGTAGACTTCGGGTAATGCACTATTAAATGAATTGAAATCAAGTGAGATATTAAGTTCAAGTTAATACCGTTGCTTTGAAGTTGAACTTATAGACATTGTACTTGCTAATGACAAAATCAAAATCCTAATGGATTATGAACTTGTGTTCATGACTATTATGATTTTTGGTATAGGACTCGACCATTATGTGACATTGGTCAAGACTCTGTATGTTGGGATCGTAGTGGGAGTAAACATTTGGAAACATAAATCGAAGAAATGAAGTTCATAGCATTACATCACTTCTGATGATTTCAAGAAGACAAGTGACATATCTATGCCTAGTGAAATGATTGATTAGCCACTCATCATTTCAAAATAATTTTAGAAAAGTTTTAAAAGATTATCTAGTAATTTATTGGATGAAATCTGAGACCAAGGGACAAAATTGATAGAAGGGGTAAAACGGTAATTTTACTTTGTGCCAATGGATGGTTACAAGGGTTTACAAATACCATATTTGCAAATTGGACAAATCAATGTTTGACATTGACTTATCGTAATTTTATGAATTATCAATAGTGCAATCATAAGTCTGTGATAACATAACTTCATGATTAATAAAATTGGATTATGTTAATGAGATTAAAATAATTTTAAATTTATTGGAGCTTGAAATTTCTTTGTCCAAATGGATTCTCCACCTAGTTTTGGAGAATTCAATGCACATTGAGTTAAAATAAATTTAAGATCAAATTAATTGATAGCATTTCAGCTAATGTCTTAATTAAAATAAGAGTTGTCTTAATTTAGACAAATAGTTATTTTAAGACAAAAGTTATCCTAAGCATGCTTGAAAATGTAAGAAACATTTTTTCACTAAAGAGATAAAAATAATTCTCATATTTGTGGTCTAATTCAATTGTTTCAAGGCAAATGTTTGTTTGAATTAAAGCTAGTGTTGTCTCAATTAGGACAATTTTTATCTTAGTAATTGACTTTGATTTAACCACTTTAAATTAATATTTGAATTGTTCAAATATTTAATTTGAAATTGATTAAAATTAAATTAAATTTCCATTTAATTAAGAATTTTGGCTATAACATTTTATTAGGATAAAATTAATTTAATTATTTATCTTAATATTGTTGTAAAGTTTGAATTGGTCAAACTTATGAAACAACTTCCTCCCCATGTAATGGAGAGGTACATGGCCAAAAGAGGGGAATTAGTCTTTGAAATGATCAAATATATTCCCTTCTAATTATCATAATTATATAAGTGAATAAAGGTTAAAAATTAAAAGAGTATTAATTTCTTAGGTAACTTATATTTACTAGGAAACTAACTAAGTCACAAGGATTTAATTAAGTAAAATTCATTTATTTGAATTTTTAATTCAAGAACGACCAATTAGAAAGCCACATATGTTTTTTTTAATTGTTAAATAACATGTTATTATCAAAATTAATTATATGATTATTAATTGATAAATTGTTAGGTAATTTGATTATCTAATATTCCTCATTAGTAGGTGTGCGAATCCCTAATGTTTAGGAATTGAATTTTTGAATGATATTCAAATGTTCTCACATGACCTAGGGTTAGCATATTATATATGCAACCTTTCCCTCTTGTAGCTGTAGAATTTAAAATTTGAGAGAAGAGTGAACTAGCCGCCCACTTGAGAAAGAGAGAAGAAAATTTTGAGAGAAAAATTTCTCTTAAGGCTAATAGTGTTGAGTTTGAAAAAAGAATTTGAGTGATTTCAAAGTGCAATTCCACACGCCACACTAACAGGAACAAAGGGGAAGGCTTTTTAATTTAATTTTGAAAGCTATCAATTATTGGTGTTTCATCTTTTGTTTTGTTTCAATAACTAAACCTATTTATTGTAGGTTTCGTAACTGGTGCTTCCCAAAGAATAGGTGATCAGTACGTTTGGTTGAGAAGTATGTTACAAGATTAAAGTGACTACAAGAGATATGTAAAGTTCCTATCTATTTTACTTTTCTCTTTCTAGCCGTGATTTGTTTGCTTGGTGTTTTGTTTTCGCTTGTTTGCAAGCTTAAATGTTTTAAATATTTTAAAATTTATGCTTGTACTGGAAACACCTAGGGATAACAACTAGATCCAACACCATGGATGTCATGGGGAAAATAAATCCTCCATCAGCTTAGGGTTACACTTTCATTCTACTAGGAGACTTTTATTTCACCAAGTGGGTAAAGGCCGTCCCTTTAAAAGCATTGACCCAAAAGGTGGTTGCCAATTTCATTGAAGAACATATTGTGTACCATTCGGCTTACATAACCATAACTATCGACTAAGGGATGATGTTTACAAAAACATCAACAAAAAAGTACACATTCCGAAAGGTATAAAATTTTTAACATCAACTCTTTAATATGTGCAGGAAAACAGGCAGGCTGAGGTGGCCAAGAAGGTGGTCAAAAATCTGAGTAAGAAACACGTTGACACCCATCCAAGAAACTTGTAAAATCTTGAATTAGGTTTTAGGGGATAGGAGTTCTCATAAAATGGCCACAGGAACCACCCTTACAGTTTTATATATGGCCATGATACCATGATCCCACTTGAAGTATCGGTAGAATCTCTGTGACGTTGGCAACACTGCGATTTTTCCGTCGGCATTTATGTAGCCTGATGATTGACAAGTTGAATGAGTTGGATGACGAAAGGTTAGATGTGTTAGATCATTTGTAAATGTAGAAGAGAGTTGTTGGTTTGTACGACAAAAAAGTAAAAGCCAAAGTCTTTCATGAAGGCAATCTATTATGGAAGACTATTTTGCCAATGGGCCATAGAAATAAGAGGTATGGGAAATGGTTACCTCTTTGAGAAAGACCATTCCAAGTTGGATGAGCTTTAGGAGGAAACGAATACGAGATAACAGATATAAATAGCACAAGGACAATATTGATTAATGGAAAATACTTGAAGAAATACATACCTCAAAGTTTTGATTTAGATTAAAACTTGAAATTTTGATCAAGAATCAAATCGGCAATGGGTATAGGCACATTCTTAGGTTTAAAAGGAGTCAGATAATTTTTTAAAACCATCGACTGATCCTTTTAATAGGCCTTTCACCATTTGTTATGAAAATATGTTTCTTGAGCTTACTTCTTATTGGCCAAAACCTCAAGGGCCTCCTGCTTGCACCACAAAGGGCTACAGGGATCCTATTTAACTTTGTAATATTTTTGGAAGGCTTATTCTTTTAGCAACATGCATACCTCAAGTTTTTGGGGCCAATTTACTAATCATATCCTACATAGCAGCAAATTAAAGCTTCATAAGAAAGAAGTCGATGGGATAAAAAAGATACTTGAGAACAAAAGCGTTGTGCCACCACTCCACAAAAGATGGGTCAACGAGGTAACAACGTTCGAAACGACGTAACTAAGTTCGAAGATCCTTTCTATATAATGGTTGATAAGAGATTCCAATTCTTCGTAATAAGGATGAGGCTAACTAGAAAGAAAGACTGAGGACCTATCCTCAGAGTACAATGAAAACTATGAAATTTTTTGGTTGTGTGGAGGTGATTGTTTGAGTCAAGGCTTAATTTGGGTAAGATTATTGTGACCACCTATAATGATGGGAATGAAAGAGGAATTTGTAACCCAAATATGAGCTTTTATTGTTGGCATGGGCAAGGTACCTTGAATAGCAAGGTCAGCCATGGCATAAATGGAGGGCACGAGATGAAATAAGTTGGGTATGTTAAATAGAGGTTGAGTGAGCAGTTCATGATTAAATGAATACGAGAACCCGAGAAGAAAGTAACATTTTTGGAATCAGAGGAAAGCTATAGAAGAGCTAGAAAAGGAAAATGGAGCAATAGATTAGCAGGTAGCTTGGACGGTAAAATAAGAATGAAAAGGTTGAAAGTATGGGACACACATAACTTACAATATAGTGGTAAGATAGGAAAATGCAGAAGGGCAAGTTATATGAGTTAAAAATAAGTGTAGAGAGGTAGTATGAACAAGAAAGAGAGTGATGTGAGATGTGCAAAATGCAATCACGTTTATTTGATGAGTTGTTAGTGAAGAGATGAAGAATAATACAATTATCGAGCTTGAGAATGAGATACTTGTGTAAGTGCATTGTGCCATATGGTAATGAACTTAGTAATGGGATGTGATAAGTGATTGATCTAGCAAACAAGGGTACAGGAATAGACTATAGGAACATACAAACTATAATGGCAAGGACAACTCGAAGCTGATTTTTCGAACGTTCTAGCAAAACATTCAAGTTTTCTTTTCCTTGTACACATCTTTCTAAGTCGTTTGTCAAAGAACTGATTTTTTGTTTCAATGAGTTATTTTCAGCTTGTAAATCACTTTTAAAATCCCAATCTTCTTTTGGAAAATTTCATTTTCACATATAAATTCATGAGAGCTTTCAAATTCTGGTTTTGGCATGTAATTTTCATTTCTTAAAAATTCGACTTAATTTTTAAATTTTCCAAATTCTTTCGAAACATATGCATGTTGTTTCTTGAGAGAGCAACAAGTTGATATACCCTTTTGAAAATTAACTAGCAATTCGTCAAAATCATCTTCTAATTTTTCTAAATCAATTGTAAGATCCTCAACTTTAATTTTCAATTTTTCATTTTCATTTTTTAAATCATCATCAGTTGAACTCTCAACATTTGATCTTAATTCATTAATTTCTTTTTGCAAAATTATAATTTCATTTTCTCATTTTCTAAAGACAATGATGAGTATATCTTTCAAGGAAACATTTTTCGTATGAGTAAGCTCGAGTTTTTGATATACCTCAACAAGAACGTCTAGAAGCTCATCATAAGAATGTTCTTGTGAATCTTCAATTCCGTTATCATCTTCTTCACTTTCTTCTTCTTGCTCAATGCTAAGAGCGATGCCACAAAAAATGGTTTCTTGCTTATCATGTTTATTAGAGGAATCTTTCTCAATTGCATCTTCCCTAATTTGCTTTTGCTCAATTGATTCATGGTTAGCCATATACAAGAGCTCAAGAGTCTCAAAAATTTCTTTGGCTGTCTTACAAGAAGAGATTATGTCAAACTCATTAGAAGCCAAACTATAATGCAATTGATATGCATAGCTTTGGCATTTGAGGAAAAATTATTTTGTCATTTTCATTCCATTCAACCCTTGGCTTTAAAATAAATCCACGTGCAATAATATCCCATAAATTAATGCCAAGAGACACACACACACATATATATATACATATACCATTATCCTTACTTTCCAATGATTGAACAAGGTAGGATAAAAGGAAGGTGGTATGATCATGTTGGCCATCTTTTGAACTTCAAGGACCTTTTCTCAAGGTTGTTAAACCTATAATTTGAGACTTGCTCTAGTACCAAATGAAAGATAAGTATACCAAGAGGGGGTAAATTGGTATGCCTCAAAATTATGATACTTAAAATAATGAATGAAATATGATTCCTTAAATGCAATATAAATGACTTGCAAGATGTCAATTATGGTGTAGTGCAGAGAGCAATAGTAGATAGGTGGGTTTGTTAGTGGCAATGACGTGATGATGAAATGAGATGAGGTCTAAGTAATTAGTTAACTGGTAACTTTTAAGTTAACTGAAAATGCCTAGCAATATTGACTTTAATGCATAAACCAAACAAAAACAGAAAGAGATAAGAAAGAAGAGTAGACACGGTATTTATCCTGGTTCAGCCCCTAATTAATGAGGCCTACATCCAGTCTCCTTAAATCCCTAGAGATTTTTCCACTATTTCAACTTAGATTATACCGCTAGTTTTTCCTTGCTCCCTAGCAATAAATAGTTTTTCCACTCACCACAAATAGTTTGGTTTTGACCCACTCACCAACAATGTTTACATGATGGTTTTCCTCACTCACTACCAATGATTACAAAATGGTTTTCACTTGCTAACCACCATTGATCACATACAATAGAATATTAGCAAAGGTATTAAACTCTCTTAACAGAGTGGGTATTCACAAGTATAAGCTCACACTGGTTTCACTCAAAGTATCACCCCTATGGCATAAGAGAAACCAAAAACAAGAGGATGTGCAGATTAAATCTCACTTAGTTTTCTTGTTCTCTTCTATGTCCCTTCTTCAAACAATTCTCTCTTTTAATGCTCTGAGATTCTAGTCATTGTGGACCTCCTTCAAGTTGGGAAATTTCCTTTCTTGTTGTAGTTCTGAACTTTCGTTCATCCCCCGTGGATCTAGGCTTCTAAGCTTCCTTCGTTTATCGTCTCTTTCTCTTTTGTGCTTCAAATTTGATGTGCTTGAGTTATGCAAGAAGAGATATTTTTTTTATTTTCCTTCTATTTTGCTGTCTTATTTTCTTTTGTGCATCAGCTTTAATTCAGCCTTAGATCTTGGAGATTTCTTTTAAAGCTCTTGATTACCTCTCTTCATTATCAATTTCGGCTTTACCAAGTTTGCAACATTCTTTTTCTTCTTTCCTCTTTTTTTTTCCCAAAGTTGAATTTCCTTTCTTGATATGAGTACAGACTGTCATGGGAATATGCAAGTTGTCTTTTGTCTTTTCCTTCTTTCCTCCTTGATTGTCTCTTGGTTCCCTTCTTGATTGTCTAGCAGTTCTTTTCCTCTCTTAACCCTTACAACTGCCATATTTACCTTGTTACAAGGTGGTAATAAATCAGAGTAGTAATTGTTCCTCTGACTGGTCTGCCCTTCTATGTTGGTCATTACTTTCTTGCCTTGTGAGAGATATGCCTTGTATAGCTCCATTTGTTGACTTTCCATATACATGATACACTCCAATCTTAATTGCAAGATCTTTCCTTTTGTATTTCAAAACTGTATCACAAACTCAAGGAACGATAATCTCATTAATAGCACATATTTAAATAAGACAATTATTGACTACATTCGAATTTTGACTTTGAATATCTTAGCGAATTTATAGCCTTAAAACAATTTCCCAAAATGGTTAATGGTATTGTTATCATCAAAACTCCAAATCTCTCATTAATGAAACCATGGAGCTAACATTATGGATATGTGATATTAGAAGGAAAGAGTTTCCTATTAGGTTGAGTCACCAATGCTCATGGAAAGGGCTGCCAAGGAGGTGGAGTCGCCTCCAAAGAAATGATATGATATAATATGATACAATACCATGTGATAAAGGGAAAAGGCTTCCCGTTAGGTGGAGCTCCACTCGTGTGTTGAAAGGGTGCCAACGAGATGTAGCCGTCCTAGAAAAATGAGATGATGTGATGAAAAAAAAAGGGTTGTTCGTTAGGTGGAGTCGCCAATGGATGGAAAGGCTACCAACAAGGTGGAGCTGCCTTGGAATTAACATTCTCTCATGTGAGACCCTTACCATGAAAATATTTTATGTTTTACTTATAGTCACATTGCTTTTAAGTATGTTTTCTTAACCCATCATTTTTCTATGCTCTGAATTGAACATTTTAGATTTGATTTGAAATTATATGTACTAATTTTATTGTCTTGTTTTTTTTCATACAAATGAGATATTCGTGCAAATTCTTGTTTTCCTTCTTGTCTACTTTGTTTAATATGCCCTCGCTGAGTCTATGCAACTTACCACTTATTGTTATAATATTTCATATTAGCAAGCTTTGAGAATCTTGATCTTCCTAGAGAGAGTCTTTTGGTAGGCTTTATTTCATTAAGTGGCCAATGTGTAGTCTTGGACCTATGACATAGAAGCTTTATTTTGTTTAGTGTTGGTTACGATTTTGGGAGCCTTGTGGTGGCCATGATTCATGTAAATGTATTTGTGATTATGGACATTGTGTATATTAGATAACTGATTGATATATTTTGGAAATGATTGGTATTGGGGTAGAATTTGTCGGATTTTTGGCTATCCCAAAGGTGAAATGTTTCGTATGCATAAACTTGTCCAATTGAATGGTTTATATCTTATGGATTAAGTAGGCTTGCTGGTCTAAGTCAGTTATAGGACTAGCTTAGTCAGTATATACGGCAATCACGATCTATGTAACTTGAATCGTGACAAATCAACCCTAATATCCACATTAACTCTCCTTTTCCTTTTTTGCTTTACCCTTTCTCCTTTCTCCTTTCGTTTTTTAGATGTTTGTCATGTGGAAGTTTGTGTATATAGAAACGAGGAGAGAAAATTAAATGTGATTATTAAAATAATAATTTTTTAATTTATATTGATACCAGCATTTATAATCTTTTTTACTAACGTTTTTAACAAATTGAATTGAATTTTTAAAATTTTAAAATAAATTACCTTATGTAACATGTATACCAAGTCATATGAGATTATATGATATACTATGTATTTAAATCAAGCCAAAAAGATTATTTAATCAATTCAATAAACTTTTGAATTCAATATTTGTATTCAAGTTAGTTTTATTAGTATTTTTTATAACAAGATGTTGGATCCGAGTAATTTGACATTTTATGTTTTTTATCTATACCAATATATATGACTTTGGGAGATAGATTAACAGACATAATTAACTATTATCATTCCTATATTTTTTTTCTAATTTTATGTTTTTTAAATAATAAGATAATGAATAATTAAAGTTTTTAATCTTATGAATAATTAAATTTTTATTTAATAAATGAATTGACCTACAAATTATTGCATGTCAAGATTGTTGAGGTTCTGGTGAAGATATGAGAGAGAGAAGAAAGAGAGATTGCAGCTACTCAAATATCAAAGAGAATCATTCTTGATTGAATCATGAGAGCTTGATGTAGTATATATAGCACACTACAGAGGGTAAAACCAAGCTAACAAACTTCTAGTAAGTATAACAGCAGAAGCTTCATGTAATTACTTTCTAATAAACTGACACTCTGGAAGCTAAGATGGAAGACTGAGAGATGGAAGGCTGAGGTGTAATGTTGAGTCACCTAACATGTTGCCTGAAACTACCTTTGTTAATACGTCAACAATTTGGCCATTTGAAGAAATGCGCTTGACAAGAATTTCTTTTGTACGAACTTTTCCCTCACAAAGTAAATATCTAACTCTACATGCTTGGTTTTAGAGTGAAGGATAGGATTAGCTGACAACATCACAGTACTCAGTTTGTCATAGTAGATGCTAGGAATGTGACTGAATTCCACTCTCAATTCACTTAGAAGAGACTGTAGCCAACTTATCTCAGCCACTACATTTTCCAAGCTTCTGAATTCAGCTTTTGTGCTTGATCTAGAGATAGTATGCTGCTTCTTTGATGACCAAGATACAAGGTTCCCACCATAGTAAACACAATTTACTGATACTGACTTCCTGTCACATGGTCAGCTACCTAGTTAGCATCACAGTAGCCAATAAGCTCTAGTGAAGTTGGTTTTTGAGATGCAAGCTAGTGTGTTCCCGAATTGAACTTCAAACCTCGGCAACGAAGCCTTAATTTGATTGATTTCCAAATGGAAAAAACCACTAATATAAATCTCCTTGCAATATAGTGGTAAGTATTTTTGTTTTTCTAAGCAAAGGTCGTTTTCCTACAGAAGATTGGGTTTAGTTGCTTAATCACTACATAAATTAATAAATCGTTGTTTGAAATGTAAATGGGGGGTTTTTGTTATAATAAAGGTACTTAGAAATAAAGATGACAATAAATAAAAATAGTACGACTAAAGAACACAACAAACAAGAAAAAAATTAGAATAAGTTGAGGATTTACTTTTCTCCATTGGACAATGGCAAATGATCATAGATCATCACTCATTATGACTAAAAGCATGACAATGTTTTCAACTCTCTATCATGACTACTAACTGTAAATAACAATAAGCTCTGCTATCCCGATCTTTCTTTAGTTATTCAGTAAATAGAAGAACGCTCCCTACTTACTCCCTAATTAATGAACAACCTAGAAAACGCTTCCTAGATTTAATCCAACGAAAGCTTTAAGATAAAAAAGATAGGTTAATCTAGACAACAATCTCAAACGCTTTGACCATTTAACCTATGTTATGCTCCACATTATAGTTCTCAAGGATTTGGACATCTATAATCACTACAAATTGCTACTTGTAAATAAGAGAATTAAACTATTATGTATTCAATCCTTTATTCTAGCATTAGATGATTACCTAGTTCATTTAGTTGGCCACCCAAATAAAACCAAGCAACAATCATGAACAAAGCAAGTAGAAGAATATAAACAACCATTCAGGAGAAGTTGAATAACATTATCAATGAGTTTAATCACAAAATCATGTCCAAGGCATTGAGTTCATCTTAAACCAAGGGGATTTAACCTTCTAATGTTACAAAATCACTCAATACAACAATACAATCCATGAAAATTATAGAAAATACAAGAATGAATAAAATATGAAGAGGGAACTCTTTGAAGACTTTCAAAAGCACTCCTTTCAGCCTTCCTCTTGCTCTCCTCCTCTTTTCTAAGCTTTCTCTCAAAGTTTTCAAGTGTTAGAATGTAGGAAATGAAGTGGGATATGTGTTTTTAAGTAAATCAATGTGAGCAGGCTCTACGGCCTTAGCTCTGAAGTGCTGCAGTGCTCAGCCCTAACTTATGAATATGGGCATCAGCATGTGGGTGCTGCGCCTCTTGACAGCACAATGCAGCAGTGCTAAGCCCCAGGTGAAATTCTTTGACTTTTGAGCGTCGCAACTCTGTCTTGGAGAGCCGGGGTTCCAAAATCTCAGGCCGGGAATCATTTTTCTTCAAATTTGAGCATTGCGGCGCCCAAGAATGAGTGCCACGGCATTGGGCTCTCTAACTTTGATCCGAAAATAGGTGTTTTGAGCTCTTTTTTATATGGACTTGCTTTTACAATACTCCAAAGCATGCCTAACCTGACTCACTTCTCATAATTGTATTTCCACTTCAAAACACCTACAAAGCATAAAACAAAGCTAAGAACACAAGAAACTCAAGAACAAAGCAATTAAATGCAATGAGAGTCCGGAGGAGTGTGCATAAATTGGCACACCTTGTTGACTGCATAGGCAATTTCAAGCCCATTGACAATGACATATTGCAGGGCACCTACAAAGGACCTATAAAGCTAGGAGTTTGCATCAGCTCACTCCCATAGTTAAGGAGTCTGAGCCCTGTTGCCATAGGAGTGGAGAGAGGTTTTGGATTTTCCATTTTGCTTTGACTCGAAGATCTTAAATGTACTTGGTTTGGGAGAGGTGAATGCCACCATTTTGAGCATGCTGCACTTGGATGCCTACGAAATAGTTGACTAAACCTAAGTTCTTCAAGGCAAACTCATAATTGAGTTTAGAAATTAATGAGGTCATAGCTGGTTCAGAGTCTCCAAGGATCAAAATATCATCTACGTAAACCAAAAAATACATGATATCCTTGGCAATGTGTTTAATGAATAGTGAGTTGTCTCATTTGGCCGAGTTGAAACTAAATTGATGGAGAGCCTGGGGTAGCCTTTAAAACCAAGCTCTTGAAGCTTGCTTAAGACCATATAGGGCTTTATTGAGTTTGCAAACCAGTTGGCCATTTGAATGATCTTTCTCAACCCTGGAGGCTGTAGTATAAACGCATCTTCCAGTAGCTGTCCATATATGAGAGATTATTAACATCAATTATGTGAATGGCCTAGCCGCTTGCAAGACCAATTGTTAGAAGAACTCTAATAATTATGGGTTTAACAACTGGACTGAAGGTTTTTGCATGGTCTACCCTTGGTTGCTGATGAAAGCCCTTGGCTACAAGTCGCTTTGAGCTTGTTCATTGTACCATCAGGGTTTTCCTTTACTCTAAACACCTATTTGCAGCTAATGGGTTTTTTGTGATGAGGCAGGGGCACTGAAGTCCATGTTTGGTTCTTCAAAAGACCTTTATACTCTTCCTCCATGGCAGCTTTACACTAGGTATAGAGAGGGATTTTGAGATAGTAGTTGGTTATGTGAGAGCCAAAAAAAGTCTTGGGTTTAAAGGTTCTAGCTCTTGCTCTAGTGATCATGGGGTGGTAACTAAAGTGGGAAGGTAAAGATGCTGAATGAGAGGGCTCTTGGAAGAGAGTAGGATTGTGTTCGATGTCACTGGAATTACCAGGACTTGGAAGGCTCATGTAGGGGAGGCTATCCTGGGCCATTGTTTTCACCAAGTGAGAGGAATGAAGAACATCAGGCAAAGTGGCCTGCTGGTTATGCTGAGTATTCTGGATCACTGATGGTGCTAAAGGAGAAATAGGCACATTGTCATCAGAACATTGATTGCTAGGAGACAAATCAGAAGATAAGTAAGGAAAAAGGGATGACAGTGAGAGGTTGAGAAGGATGAAGGTACCGAGAGAGCTGAGGGGAGGAGTGATTAGGAGATTTGAAGGGAAAACTATATTCATCAAAGGTAACATCCTTGGATAAATATATATATATATATCCTACCATTGAGTGTAATACATTTATATCCATTGTACTGAGAAAAATAGCCAAGGAATGTGCATGGGATGGACCTGAACTGTAGTTTGTGGTTATTGTAGGGTCTTAGTTTTGGGAAACAAGTGCACCCAAAAATTTTAAGATGTTTATACTCGGGGTGAGTTGTATACTAGCTCATAGGGAGATTTGTTTGCCAAAGAGGAGGATGGAAGCCTATTAGTAAGGTACACTGCAGTCTTGAAGGCATCAAGCTAGTGGGTTAGGGGGAGATTGGCTTGAGCAAGCAAGCTAAACTCACTTCAACTATGTGCCTATGCTTCCTCTTTGCTGTACCATTTTGTTCATGAGTGTGTGGGCAAGAAATTATGTGAGTGATGCCATTGGTTGTGAGGAAGGATGTAAAGTCAAGTGAATTGTACTCCCCTCCATCAGTTTGAAGAGCCAGAATCTTCTTTTGAACTTGGTTTTCAACTAGATTCTAAGACCACAAAAGTAGGGAAGGCTTCTGCTTTGGTTTTCAACAAATAGACCCAAGTAAATTTGGTAAAATCATAAACAAATACTGTGTAGTAAGTGAACAATGCCATTGATTTAGTGGAAGAAGGGCCCCATAGATCAAAATGCACCAATAGGAGAGGATGAGTATAACTGGTATGTGTGGTGGGGGATGGGAATTTGTGCATTTTTCTAAGACAACTGAAGGAACAAAATTAAGTGGCCAATTTATTAATATGAGAGAGTTTATAGAGATTGAGAACTTGAGTTACAGCTTTCTGAGATGGATGGCTAATTTACATTGCCACAATTGAAAATCTGAAAAGGAAAAGTTACAACTAAGCTGAGGCATTTGAGACAGGTTTCCTTGGATACTTTCTGGTTGGTGAAACTGTGTTTTGAGTAGATTGTGAAATACATACAGCCCATTCCTAAGGGTTCCTTGGAGAATGATTGCTTTGGTAACCTGATGTTTCAGAAGACAGTGATTAGCATGGAATTCAAAAAATACATTGTTATCTTTTGCAAACTGAGAGACACTTAACAAGTTCTTGGTAATTTGAGGTACATAAAGTAGATTGTTGAGTTTAAGTGTGTGTTCAGAGATAGGGGAGTGAAAATGCGTGAAACCAATGTTATTAATGGCAAGACCTTTACCATTGCCTATGAAGACCTTCTTTGAGCCAGTGTAGCCATGCTTGATCATTGGGTTATTAGCCTCTGGAGTGAGGTGATGTGGAATCCAACCTTGACTGGGAGCGGGGTAAAATGACATTCAGAGCATTGAATTCTGCAAGGAGCTCATTTGTCTGGTACTGAGATGTAGTATTGCTGGATCCTTCACCTACCCCCTCTTGATGAGGAATAGCCATAGTAGTTTCTACATCCAGAAGATTCATTGGCATTGTAGTTGCTATGGGTGCTGGTATTGGAAGAATTCAAGTACATGTTCCTATTTTGACGGTTATAGGCATAGGCATTTGCATTTTGACCAGTATTTGTGTTCTGATTAAGGGCCACATTTGCAGATACTATGTCCAATATCTTGGAATGCCTTTCAAACTTGCTCTCTTGAACCATGAGTAAAGCTTCAATTTCTTCTACAATATATGATTCTGTTCTGGATATCACTATGGTGACAAAGGGGTCAAATTCTAATCCCAGTCCATCAAGAATTGCATCAATGTGTTTTGGAGACTGAATGGCCAACTGCAATTAGTGCATCCACAGTCTTTATCTTGAGAAGGTATTCTGTGACAATGAGAGAATTCTTTTTGGTACTCTAAAGCTGAACCTTACGTTGCCTAATCTTTGCTTTAGTGTGAGAATTAAAGAACTGCTCCATTTTCTCTCATATTGGTATGCAAATTCACAGCCGACCATTATTGTAAGCATATTCTCTTACATTGAAGATAGTAGACATGATACCAGCAGTTGATCTTGCTATTCCCAATTGACAAATTCTGGATTCAGTTGGTATTTTTCTGCATCTTCTAGTGATAAAAATTTGGGTGGTGCAGCTTGTGGTTCTTCGATATACTTCTTGAGCTTGTACCCTCTGATGATTGCCATAATTTGTTGATGCCATAGCAAGTAATTCTGATCCTCAAGTTTGATGGAGAGTGGATGAGTAAACGTAACTGGACGGAACTTGGTGCTAAGGGAGGACGAGGCCTCATTTGCACTTGAGCCAAAATGCTCCATGTTAGATTAAGAGCTCTGATACAATGTTAAGGTTCTGGTGAAGATTTGAGAGAGAGAAGAAAGAGAGATTGCAACTATTCAAAGATCAAAGAGAGAATCATTCTTGATTGAATTATGAGAGCTTGATTCAGTATATATAGCACACTACAAAGAGGCTAAAACCAAGCTAACAAACTTCTGGTAAGTATAACAGCAGAAGCTTCGTGTAACTGCTTTCTAAAAAATTGACACACTTGAAGCTGAGATGGAAGACTGAGATGGAAAGGTGAGGTGTAATGTTGAGTCACCTAACAAAGACATTAATATTTTATATACATTTCAGTACTCCTATATAGGTAATTTAATCTTTTTTATGAAATAATTATTTATGCGATTTGTTATTGTCAACCAAGACACTAAAACTTCTAAAGTCATATCCGTTCACTATCCTTTAAGTTGCAAATGTGATATTTTTTCTAATAGAATAGTTATTGTAGACTGAAATATCAAAGCTTTTAAAATCATATATAATAATATATAAATGACTTTTAAATTTTAATGAAAAAAAAAAAAGTGATCAGGCAAACATGGTTAGGCCAATTGCTCAGCCTTAATATTATCAACTTTTTGGAATCATTCCATGTGAATCCCTTTGTCTAGACTTTTAAGAGGGGGACAAAACTAACTGAGAGCTGCGCAAACTTTCCCAAAGAACATTTTATTAAAGGCCACACTCGATTTATAATATACTTTGTCATCATTTTTTAGTATTTAATTTCACTTCAAAACTAGTAAACAACCCTTCTCATTATTAGAGAAAATAATTTTAAAAAAGTAGGAAAAAATTATTACAAAAAATTGACCTTGTATGCAATCTACTACACTTCAACAATTGTCAATGTTTTTTAATGATAAAATTATTATTTTGGTGTTTTTACTTTTTCTTTTGTTCTATTTTGATTTTCAACTTTATAAACATTCTGATTAAATCTTAAATTTTTAGTTCTATCAATTCATTTAACAAACTCATAGACATTCACTTCAATATTATCAATTAGATTGATAAAATTAAAAATTTATAACTTATTTGAAAGTTTAAAAAGTTGATGATGGAAGTAAAAATAAAAATAAATAAATAAATAAAGAAATAATAAAGAAAATTAAAAATAAATAACATTAAAGTAGTAATAAAAACATTTCGCCTCATATAAATCCACTAACACCTCAACAATTGTCGTTGTTTAGAGGATTGAAGACTTTAACCTCATCCATAAAGTTAATTAGATAAGGTTTGAACTTTGAATATGCAGTTTGGTCATTTGTTTAAGCAGCAACTCATGATTCCACTGGCTGAGTGTTTGAATCCACGTACCCCATTAATTACCTCAAACTAATATAAACTATACCTCCTTAGATTACGAGTAATCACTAATCAATCTTTATAATTAATTAAGGGTTTAATCAACATAACAGCAATTCATTTTGGTAGGAGTAGGACCCACACAAACCTGTTGGCTGCTATTGCGGGGTCGGCCACTAGCCCACAGTATTGAAGAATTTGTTTTGTGGCCCTGTGGATATAAAAATTTGTTTGAAATGATTCAGTTATGTCAACTATGATGAGTTATATTAGTAAAATTGTAGCCGTTCATTTATTTTATGATGGCCACGATGGACGATTTTGTTTTGTTTATATGTAAATGTAATTAAATTTTGTTTATATGTAAATGAAATAATATGTATCATGATTGTTTAAAAATAAATTGACGGCTATAATGTTAACATGATCAATCATGTTATACTCTTAACATAATCAAATTTGGATTCGTTTGGTTTGTGTTTAAAGTTTAAAATATTATATCAACACCTATCAAAAAAAAATATTAGATCAACAAAACAGTTTCTTTTTTTTCATTTTTGAACAAATAAATTGTGCATGTTTATTGTGAATAGCAATAAGTCAGATATCTATTTAATGTGATCGATGACACGTATATATGGGGTATTAGTTTCCTATAGCATATGTGAATATTAAAATGAATATTTGACAATAATACTCAAAATTTATTAATTTATTTTACACTCTACATTAATAATCTTTTGTTTATTTAATTTTGATTCAAATTTGAAACTCAATTTTTAATTTAAAATTGAATATTAATTTAAAATTTTAATATCAAACGTTATAATTCTTGAATATTTTAAGTAATTATTATATGAGGCTTTCTTTGGTAGTATAAAATTTTTGTAGGTATCAATACTAATGTTATTTTTTACCTGCTAACTTCACACTTCAACTGGTAATCGATTCTTTCAACACAATTGAATCCTCAATTTTATGCTAAATATCAAGTCGGGTAACACTAAATCTTTAAAACCTCACAGCGAACTTCCAATCTCTTCTAATAAATGACTAACTAAATACTCAAACTTTACAATTGAATACATAATCAAATAACATGACATGAATACCAACAAATCATAATTAACAAGTAATGCATTAAATATAACAATTAATATTAATTTTATATTCTATGTAATAGTTAAATAATAATCTAGCTCATTGTGACATTACAACCTAAACAAAAATTTAAACATACATGATCTATTAAAAAAAAAAAAGACTATTACTAGTGGACAGTTATAATTAATCTAAAAAGATTAGCTAATAATTTGATATTATGATTAAATCTAACAAGATTTGATCCTCACGGCCGCCGGTAGTATAAAATTTTCCATAAAAAAAAAATGTACATTAAACTTATCTAATAATTTTTTCCCCACAAACTTTTTGTAATATGGAAGAATCCGCCACTTGAATGAGGAAAGTTTAAATATTAAATTAAAACTGAACACAAATATTTATTAACATTATATTATCATCTGTGACCTGTAACTATTTAACAGGCCCATCCCAAACCAGAAACCGCTAATCAGTTTCTCTAAAACCGAAATTACTAGAAGGTGTTAATAATAAATAATACATTTAATTTAAGAAAAAGAAAACTTCCCAAAAACCAGGAGCTACTAAAGTGGAAAACTGACGTTTTGATTCCAAAGAAATTGGCAAAATAGGAGTATTAGATCTAGATTTAGGGCCGCCATTCTGACAACTGAACCTGCTTGCCACGCGCTCTGCTTTTTCTAAACCCTCCCTGTTCGCTTCAACGGCACATTTTCCACTCCCTTCTCTTTCTTCGACACGTGTCCTTATTCTTTCCGACCTGTTGCCTATTCTTTTTCCTGACTTCTCATCTCCCATAATAATCTAATAATTTTGTTAAGAGTATTAAGTATTTTCAGATTTTTATTCTAATAATACTAATAAATACAGATAATTTTATGAACAATTTTTTTTTTAAGCGTTCAAATTTTTAACAGTAAATATATTTCAAAATTATTTTAATCACTCATTAATAAAATTATAAGTTAAAAAATTAATGAACATTAATTATATTATTAAAGTATTTTATTTGCTATAAATTATCAAATCATAAATCATATTTTAACATTAAATTAGTAATAATATATATATATATTTTTTTTGAAAGAATAATATAAATATATATTATAGGTCTAAGGCCAATTAGATATTATAGTACCCAAATTTGTAAATTGTTTTAAAAAATTCTCATATCCAGACTCAGATTTATTTTTTATATCCAAACTCAGAATTAAACAGATAAATTTTAACAGTATTTATTGAATCTGGAAAAAATGTTCATCTGTTTAAATTTTTAAAATTTTTTAAATAATTAGTTTAAATTTTAATAACTTTGTATATAAACCAAAAGTCGAATTCCAAAATCCCTTCCACAATCAAATCTAATGACAGCCAACCACGTGAGTCTGGCCAGCGCCCACCGTGTTTGCTAAGGCTGTATTGCAAATACAGCTTTCCTAAAAACCTGGAGCTATTAAAGAAAATAAAGAAAAACTAGGAAATGCCCTCTCCAATTTGGTTTGATTTTTGCGTTTGCGTCCTCCTTCGGCAACTTTCTTTTCATCCTCATGTACCTTTGTCTATTCACCCTTTGTTTTTCTATCCAACGTTGTTTTCCCTTTGGAATCATGAGAATAGGAAGAAAACGCTCCATACCTCTAAACGGATCGGATAGGCGGTCACTTTAGTCTTTTAATGCTATTAAATAATTTAAATGTTTAAATTTAATATATTATTATTTAAGATGTATAATAGTATTTAAAATAAATCAAGATATAATAAGATAATATTATTTTAAAAATATATTTTATTACTTAAAAAATTTTTGATTTTATATCATATTATTTTGAACTTTATTTTTGTCAATTATGTCATTCTTTTTTACAATGTTTAGTTGTCATATCAAACAATTAAATCTTAAGATACATTTAATTTATTAATATTTTACATATCATGGCATCTCATTTACTATAGTATTTTGAATATCATAATATAAGATCTCCATAATTTTTTATCAATATAATTTTATTATTTTATTATCTTAAATATTACCAATTATTTTATATTATAATATATCAAATACAAACATATTAAATATTACTTATTATTTAAGGTGTCAAGATTAAAATATCAGTATATTAAATATCTCATTAAATATAATTATGATATCTTATATCTTAAATATTATATCCTAATATTTAAAATACCATTTAAGATATCAGCAAATCTTTTATACCATGATTCACATTGTTTATCTTGGTTACCTCTCTAAGGTAATATGTTTTAATTTCTATCTTTTTGAATTATAAGGAGTAAACAGAAAATTGTTCTTTTTCTCTCTCTAGAAAAAAGAATACTTGTGTAGTACAATTACTAATATATATATCATGTAATAATGTAACTTTCATAAAGTGACCAATTTTTAAAACAAGCTTCGGTTTTCTAATTGTCCTTTTCACACATCTCTGCTCTTGATTCCTATATATTCTTTCACCAAGAATCATTGCTTAGCATAATTACTTTTTATCTTTATCTTTAATTATTCATCATGGTTATTAAAGCAGTAACATATTCAATTACTTGGCTTTTTTAACATCTTGGTAGCATCTATGGAGAAAGAGATGGAGGGAAGGGAAGGAGGGGTAAGAAAAGTGGAGAAATAAAATATTTGTAAAATTTCAGATGGAACTATAACTATGCAAGTTTTCAAATATATAAAATTTCAAATATATAAAAAAAATACACATATATCCCAAAACTTTAGGATAGATAAATGATTTTAAAAATTACATTGTTAGATTTTTTATCTCAAGACAAGACATTTGGATATTAAATTATTTTTAATAATGGAGATTACTTGTAATATAACTAATGAAGAACTAAAAAATCATCCATCGAAATATTAATGTAACAGTATGTTAACATAATTTTAATAATGTTCAAAATAGAATTTTTAGCACATTTACACTTTACGAAATATATGTGCTTCAATTTATATTTATATATTATCATAAATATACGTAATCGGTAATTGAATTTAAAAGATAAATATATTAATATTCTTGATAAATATGTAACTTACTCTTTATTATATATATTCTTTTAAATTAAGCTTGGTAAATATTTCTTGATATCCATCAACATGAACAGTCGCATATGTTGCATGATAACACTTTATCCTCCCACCCAATTCTAGTAAATGTAAGATTTTAATCTTAATTTTTTTTTTTTACAAATAGTTAGTGTAGAAGTTTATATATTAAGACTTGAAAATTATAATTTGTTCACTGCTAAATCATATCTAAGGACTTTTAGATAATCTTACATTTTAATATCGATAGTAAAATTAGACTAATAGTTTTTCCAAACTTCATTAGCCAATGTGATACAATTCTAAGTTTAATTTAAATATATTATTCCATCCTGTCTTTAGCATTTCATTTTTTTTTAATGTACACATCTTAAGTCTAGCTAGTTAATTTACATATTATTAGTTTTGACTAATAAATTTTAAAAATATTATAATAGATTCGCATTTTTAAGTTTATTTTTTCTTTTGATATGTTAAGAAATTGTTAGTAAATATATATCTCCAACGCCAACCATCTTAATTAAATCCAAATTAATAGCAATATCTCAGCACATGTAGGTGTGATATCAGACTATTTAGTATACCTTGGTTAATAATTATCAACTTTCTCAGTATGCTTCATTTTATTTATTTTTTTAATCGTTGATCTAATAGGTGACAAAGAGAACAAAACCTAGGAACAAAAGAGTTAAGGTATAAAATAAGCATGGGAACTTGACATTAGATTCGGCAAGGTGTGTATTTTAAAATAATTTCTTATATAATTGAAGCAAGTTGAGCCTAAGAAACTAATTTATAATTAAGATTGGAATTAACAGGGATGACCAAACCGTCCAAACCCACGCCAATAAGATAATAACTGTGTTATATAAATATAGGCATGAGAAGGATAGATAAAGTCAAGCCTCCATTACCAAATTAATATATTCTTCCAAGAAGTTAAAAAAAAAAATTAACCTCCAAACACTTCGTGGTCGGTTAACAAATTATTGTTTATTGAATAGAAAGAATCTTTCAGTGTAGAACTGCCAAATAAATATATATCTTCATATGTGATACATACAAATCTTTTTTTGACATAAATATAATTCAATTTAAAAATAAAAAATAATTGGTAGTTGTTAGTATAATTGATTAAAACTTTTTTTTATAAGGATAAAATAACTCTATTTTAGTCAATAAAATATAGTATCAATTTAATATTTCATAATTTTTATCATTTTAGGGTTTAATACTAATTAAAAATATGATATTATTCCAACTTTATAATTTTTTTCCCTGTTAGTATCATTGTAATATATCAGAATGGAGAAATTGAAACAATATCATATTTTTGGCTATTCAAGTAATACAAAAAAAAATATTAAATTAATAATGATACTATCTTTCAAGAATCAAAATGTGGTTTTCGTCATTTTAATTTTACAAGGAATAAGAATAAAATTTCAAAATAAGATAATGAGAATTTCAAAATTTTTGTATTTAGTATATTATAAATAACATAATGATATAGATTTTTTTTATATATTTTATATATACTTAAATTTTTTATAATAAATTTGGAATATTTAAAAAGAAATTATGATATTCAACTCCCCAATTCAGCTAACAAAGTAGAAAATTTTGGAAACACTAGATGGTGGTGCTCTTTTGTCTTTGAAAGCCTTTGGGTTCCATTGATCATATGATCATTCGGTGAACCACTAATTATATAAAAATAGTTTGAGTTCTTGAAGTATTCAGTTGGTCCAAGAAGACAATATAAATTAATAAGCTAATCCAAGTTGTTCATATAGTTGTCCCTTATACCTTTCATGAAAAGGTGGTGATATCTAATAGATTAGTAGTTGAGGCAATACTAAAATAATTTGCCTCAATTGACGAACATGTGAACCAAGCTATCACAAATATTATAAAATGGCCATAATTATTCCTCATGAGTATCAATTGTTGAATCATCAAATTAATTAATTTTGTACAACAACTACAAGCATGCACCGGGATGGCTTAATGCAAAATTCTTCATTTAAATAATGATACAAGTAATTTACCAAAAAAATAATAATGATACAAGTTAGTCATATATATATATATATATGACATGTCATATGAGATAAGTGGTCTTATTTAAAAGATAAAAGGAGTTAATGATTACTTTTAGATAAATAATTAATGATAAAATTACAATAAATCAAGCTAATTTTAAAATCAAGGAATTTTATTTTAAAAAACTTATGGGTAGTTATTACTTGATTTATTTTATTTTTAGCCGTTAATTATTCATCTAAAGGCTTTTATTGATCTATCTCACATTTCATATAAGATCATTCATCTCATATCTATTCACTTTTTATTCATTATTATTTTACTTTAAAACCTTGAAAATAATAAGCAGTTTTTAAGTTGTAAATAACTTTTCATAGTTTCCTTACAAAATTAAGTATGTCAATCCCATTTTCCCACTCTAGCTTGAAAATTAGAAATGTTCATAATTTATATTAGGTAATTTTTTCACACCAAAAGATTTAAAAGCCTTTTTTTTTTTGAAAGAATAACTCTAAATAGTTTTTTGGTACAAATAATGATATCATGGTTTGAATCTAAATTTTTTTTTAAAATTATTCAATTTTCTCATCATTAAACTACACATGGGGGGGTAATACTATATATTTGAGGATGCCGTTGTTTTTATTATTTTCTGTTTTTTAAATGAAAATAAGAAATAAGTATAAAAAAATGTTTGCATGATATGAAATGGAGTTTAAATTTCTAAAAATTTTAAAAACTACAAAAATATATTTTTATTATTTTCAGAAAATGTAAGCATTTTTAAAATTTGTTACAAATTATTTATTTTTTAATAATAAATACATAGACTTTATTATAACAAAATTATTAGTCATAATTACTAATAATTAAGAAAAAGATATAGTAGGATCAATAAGTATTATATCTAAATTATAAGAGAAGCATTAATTAAAAAAAATAAAATAAAATAATAATTGAAAGCAAGTATATTTTTAAAAAATTAAAAATTCAGAAGTAAAAAATATTTTAAAAAAGTAAACATTTCTAAGCCTTCAAAAAAAATGGAAAGTCGATTGTTCAGTCCAGGTAGTAAGCAGTAAGGGAGTTTTTATAATTTTTAAAATTAATTAAGTATTTTATATATTATATATTTATTTCAAAATTTTTTAAGATATATTTTTTAAAATTTTTTAACTCACAAATAAATAGTAAAAAAATTTATTGATGAATAATATCATGAATACAAAAAAAATTAAAAAAAATTTAAAACATTTTAAAAAATTCTGAAAAAAATATATAATAAAAAAATAATTAATTAATTTTAAAAAATTAAAAAAAACATAAAAAAAAGAAAAAATTGGCCGATAGCCACAGCCTTGTCCAATACCTTTTTCCTATTTACCGACAAGCTAGGTAAATAAGTAAATAAATTACTCAAATCGATTTTGTAAGCGGCGGTAACCCTACTCGCAACCACCAAGTAAATGCATATAAGTGCGGATTCCTGATTCCCAAAAACCAGGAGCTGCGAGAGAAAAAGAAACTTGTGGTATCCGGATGCCAAGGTGTCGTTTACAAGGACACGTGGCGACTGAAGCGGTTGCACACGCACTTGTGGAACAGAAAGTGCGTGCCACGAGCCGTAATCAAATTGTGCTTGCCGTCTCTTGGATGCATTTGCATGCGCCTTGCAATTTGCCTCCCTCTCAATCATCTCTCATTTCCACCATCCACTCGTCCAACCACTCTTTTTTGTTTTCAAACAATATTTTTTAAAACTCAGTCAGTTAAAAATTTAATTTGAGTCTAAGTCAAATGGTTAAGAAATGATTTAAATTGTTTTCTTAACTTTTTATTAAGTTTTGAGTTTTTCATTTAACTTTTTATAGTTTTATTAATGTCTCATAATTTATATAATAGTAAAAAATTTAGTCTTATCAATAACTCTATTAATCTAACTAACTACTTCCTCCATTTCAAATTATTTATAATTTTAATAGTTTTATTTTATTTTATTTTAAATTATCTGTCATTTTACATTATTAATGAAATATTAATTGTTATTTTTTTAATATTATTATTATTTATTGTTATCTTTAATAGAGTAGTAATAAAAATTTAAATTGACTTTAATAAGAAAAATTTAGTCAAATACAATTATTTTTTATTAGAATTGATTCTATTTAATAAATTTTTTAATTATTGTACCATTACCTTAAACGACAGATAATTTAAAATGGAAGGAGTATAAAAACCGAGGTGTTGTCACATGAAAGTTAATTCTAGTGCAGACATTTAATTATCACGTCACATACTGAAAATATTACATTTATCTTTTCTATTGCAACTGAAAATGTCATCGTTTTGTTTTCTTTCTCAATTAGCTTCTTGAATGTGACGTTTTTAGCATGTGATGTAACAATTAAATATCTATGTTGACAATTAACTTATCATGTGGATGGCACCTTAGCTTTTTTCATTAGTTAAATTAATAGAGTTAACAGTAAGAATAATTTTAGTGCTTTTATGTAAATTATAGGACATTAATGAAACTAAAAAAAAGTTAAAAGACAAACTTAAAACTTTGTGAAAAATTAAGGGACAAAAAAAGACTTCAACCTTAAAAAATTGATATTACATAAATCTTGGGTTAATCTCACTACCTAATAATCTAATTGTGCATGATCAATTCACTATAGAGCTTTTTCATAGTTACGAAACGTACCCTCCCACACCTCAACTAACAACATTTACATAATTATTCTGAATTGAGAATCTAGCAGTGTTTTTCAGATTTGAATAGAATAATATATAAAATTATTAATTTATGATAAGTTATTATTTCCCTCATGTTAATCATTTTTAATTAGATTTTTGAAAACAAATATCTTACATAATTTATGTATTTAAAAATAAACATACTAACTTACGAAATTATATGAACATGTCATCAAAAGTAAAATTTATAAAAAATAATTTAATTGGTGACGAGATATTAATCTCACATCAAAGTTTGGGAGAAAATTCAGACAGCTAGAGAAGGATGATTTGTGAGACATTGTCAGTCCTTGGCCAAAGCTTGGACTCTGACGAAGGCTTTGATAATCAAATTAGCGTTCAGTCTCATAGTAGAAATAGTTATAGTTCTTGATCGGGCGCAAAAATGACAATCCGTATTATGTAATATCACTGATATATTTATAGAGTCATTCTCGTTAGTATCCTTATTTTAGATAGACAATTTTGTCCAAAATTTGTCAATTATTATCCCAATAACCGATAATTTTGATAGATTAATCTCTTGGCTATTAAAAAGCCTGCTGTAATTGGAGAGAGATCAAAATAAAGTTGTCGTACTTTTCCATAAACTCGCTATCTCCCAGTTACCCAAGAGACGAGATCTTTGAATTTGTTTTACCTCATCAATCCTTCTCTGTATATTTCATCACATAGAAAACAAAAAGAAGGAAAGGAAGAAAAAGCTGATGCATACAGATAGCAATGTATGTCTATATTCCTTAGGAAATTGACGCACATCTTTTATCGGTTTACGAAAATACAAATTTTAAAGTATTAACCATAATATATTTAAACTTGAAAGAATATGTATAAATTATAATTTTTGTCTTTTAAAGATTTTTTTTAATTTATAATTAATAGTTTATGATTTTGTTATAAAATTTTATTTTTTATAATTTTTTCTTGTATTAATTTTTAAGATCCATTTAATTTTGTAATCTTATAAGATTCGTATCAGGTTAAATTTTAAAGGTTCTTTACAAATAAAAAAACTTGTTTGATCTAGTTCGTTAAAGCCTGACTCTCACTCTTGACTAATTGATTGGTCATAATTGACATCCTTAAAAAATAATCATCAAAATGAAAAGTTAAGTAAAGATCACACCTCTTTACTCATTAGGCTAAGCTTTTATCTTTCATTTTAATTGTGTAGATGAAAATTACAGGGCACCTAACACTCTATTTTGTTGATGATCAGTTCAAGAGACTAACATTTGAAATTATGATCACTTAATCTTAGAGTAATTTCCAATTAATTAAAAAGTTTAACAATGTCCAGATGTAGAGAGATAGGTTTTGGGTGGTTGTGATGTAGATTTCTCTAATTTAAGGAGCTCATCATATCATCGGGCATCACTTAAGGTCATTCTCAACATATTAAGCTTTCCCTTTACCAAATCAGATAGGAAACAAATGACGCGCGCACATTTTGCTGAAAGACCGATACAACCACTATTTTGGATATATACATTTTAAAGAAAGAACTAATTGATTATATTTTTAGGCACAACAAATTTCAAAATCTATTTTTTTTCTTCCATATTAACTGTTAATAAATTCATTTAGTTAATTTTGTGAAAATTTAAGGTAAAAACTTATATGTTGAAGTCCACTCCAACTACATAACATCATAAAATTTCAATTCAACTAATCAAAATATGTAATTTTTTTTTCATTGGTAAGTTTTATATATTAAAAGGTAATCCTTTTTATTCTCTCAAAATTTTTACCCTTTAATTAATAAAAATAATATAAATTTAAAAGTTTTTTAATATATTGATATTATATATATATATATAAATTAAAATTAAAATAATTAATATTTCATAAAATTAATAAAATAAAGTTGTTTAAAATATGATACTATAATAATTTTTTAATAGTATAATATACGAAAAAAAATAAAAGTTTAAATATTAATGTATTAAATATAAATATTTAAAATACTTAAATTAATAACATTTCTTTAATTCACCGTCATTATAAAATATACGTACGTAACATATATCATCAAAATCAAATTAAACATTTTATCCATTGTTAAGTTTTATTTTATTCTAAATGTTGTCATTTTTATCAAGAATTGTCTCACATTTTATAAAAATTTCAAAATTTCTTTCATAAATGTTATTTTAATAATATCTTAACAGATATTTAGATGAATGGAAATGAAAGATTTAAAGCTTTTATGAAATATAAAAAAAAAGAAAAAAATATTGAAAAGAAAAGTGAAACTTAAGCTAAATATAAAGGATAAAAATATTTAGTTTTGTTAATTTTATAATGTATCAATTTACCAAATATAAGTATTAATTTTTAAAATTCAAAATATGATGTAATATAAGCAACAAAATATTGATTTTATGAATTTTTAAGAAGTTAAATTTTTTAATATCTAAATTACAATTTTAAACAATTTGTACAGATCAAGACAAATGTTTAAAACTAAAAATAAATACATCCTAAAAATTGAAAATCTATCTCCGATTGAGATTCCATAGTAATTTCCTAATGCATATATTCCAGTGGACCCCTTCTTTAATGCGTAGTCTAACAAGCTGGTGAAGACTAGGCAACTGGTTGCAAGTATAGTGGGCAAGTTCAATGTTATCTTACCGAGAATCCTTTTATTAACTTCACAACTACGGTGGAAGGAAGAAAAATATTGCAAATGTTAGGGAAAGTCAAATTCCTGGAACTGAACCGATCAACTTCCCATGTTCTTTGCTTCAATAACTTTGCCAACTGCTTCTTCTTCTCTTCTTTCTAACAAGCCGCCTCCAAAATCCCTGGCGGCCGCCCCCATTCAGTTTGCGTTATTATGTTACTATCTTTTACTAATTAAAAAGGAAATTAATATTTATATACCCACATTTTAATTTCCTCATGTGCTATTTATATATTAAATTTAATAGCAACATTAATTAATACAAGCCTTCCCAGTCAACTGTGTTTGTTGTTTCCAGGGGGTTGATTTATTTGCTTTTTAAAAAAAAATTTATTTATTATTTAAAATAATGACATAAAAATTAAAAAATTAATTAAATAACTTTAATTTTAATTAAAAAATAATTGTATTAAATTAAATTATTAATATTAAAATTAATTTAAAATTTTATTATTACTCTATTAAAAATAATAATAAATAAGAATAATGATAAAAAAATAATCATTAATATTTTATTAGTAATATAAAATAATAGATAATTTAAAATAATAAAATTATTAAAATGATAAATATTTAAAATAAAAAAAATATTATTTAAAGATCCTTGTATTTATGCTCAGAAAATATAGGTCTTCTCTGTATTATTTTAAAAACCCATAATTTATTTAGTCAATTATAAAATTTAACTTACATTTAGTTGAGGTGATTACATTTTTGAGGTGAGTAAAAATTTTGGAGGAAATCTTACGTTTAGTTTAAATGATAGTAATAAGAGATTGTCGGATTTTTAAGCTAACTTTTAATTTAACAAACTAAATGTAATATTGCATTAATTAATCCATCAACTATAAGAAAAGGTTAACTTCATTGCAATTTGAACCTTATTATTTAAGTCACATCTTAATTTTAACCTCAAGGCCTATTTATCCTGCAAACCACTTCTAACGATTATGATTGGTGCCTAACAAACAATATTTCCAATAATTAAACTTGAAAAAAATTAAGAGACTCGTAATCTAGCAGATACCCAGCTGCCTAAGAAGCACGAACCTCAATTATAAATGCTCTTTATGCACCTTATATTAATTTTCTCAAAATTAAATTATATTACATGACCATAATAATTTTTTTATTATTAACAAAATTTAAAATTTAAAATTTAAGCCACTTGACTATTTTATAATTCAGTGCCTTATGCTAAATAATAACTTTAATTAAATCGCTAGAATTGCCGCCAACTAAGTAGCAATTTAGGAGGAAGAAGTTAATCATTGTATATGTAGGGTTTACTATGATTCATAATTTTCATACCATAAAAAGAAGACAAAATACCTAATGAATTGGAAAACACGTGTATTCTACAGTAACTGCTATTTTTAAAGTGAGCTTGAGCCACTAAACAATTCCAAGTTGGGCAACATTGTTGTCTTTATAGGATAAGCATTAGATTATTATTAATTATTAATTAATAATAGAACTAAAATAGCTAAAACGCACCCTCCCAAAAACCATTGGCTTACAGTGTTTCCCCCTCCTTCAACTCCGCCCACAGTCCTATGACCAAACCCGGAAACCGGTCTCCAGTTTTCTACCAAACCACCTTTTATCCTAACACCACCATTTCCCGAAAACCAGGAGCTTTACCCATTTTTTTTTCTTTTTTTTCCCTTTTTAAAATTTCAAATAGTACTGAGTGGACTCTTATTCCACAATATGTGGCGATTCGACCGCACTCTGACACCATAACGTGGTTGCCACGCGCCTCCTTCATCCTTTCTTAAATTTTGTACCCATTTGCATGTATCCCTATCTCGCCCACTGCTCTCGTCCTAGTAAACTACCGTTCTACCCTTTCCTTGTTTAGTATCTAGTGTGGCAGATTCCGTTATTTGCATGTCCGATGGAGGGCAAATTTGGACCTAGAAAAGCCAATATGGCCTTGCATCAGATTTCTCAGAGGGGCTAATGTTTATCAGAGTACGGCTTTTGTAGGTTTCCCACGTCACCTACGCCCCAATTAGAAAGGTCTGCAAGTCCCCATGATTGGAAGTTAGATAAACGCGCTATAGATGAGAGTGGGCTTTGATCCCCCGGTTTTTGGCTAAGCCTTAAAGTGGTTCGATCCCCAATCTCCTTGAATGTGGAAACCCATTGTTTGTGTTTGTCATAAAACAATTTGAAAAAACAGCTGCGTCCCCAGCACCTGAAAATATATAGCCTCCACCCTCACCAACTTTAACACCCCCCACAATCACAAATCACAATCTTCTCCTACATATTCGTCTTCTACCGATATAGCCATCACTCTTTCCGTCTCCCTTACACAAAAACACAAACTCTCTCTGTGATTCTGAATTGGGTTTTGAGAATCTGAAGAAGGAATAAAAAATGCGGATGAGCTGTAATGGATGCCGGGTCCTGAGGAAGGGTTGCAGTGAGAATTGTAGTATCAGACCCTGTTTGCAGTGGATCAAAAGTCCAGAGTCTCAAGCTAATGCTACTGTGTTTCTTGCTAAGTTCTATGGCCGCGCTGGCCTCATGAACCTCATCAACGCTGGCCCTGAGCATCTTCGTCCTGGTTAGTTTCATTTAATTTTCTAGGATTTTCTTTCTCGGGAACCAATCGGAAGTTTGTTGATGGGTTTGGATCTGTGTTTGTTGCAGCGATTTTCCGTTCTTTGCTATACGAGGCATGCGGACGGATAGTGAACCCGATTTATGGGTCCGTGGGTCTGTTATGGTCCGGGAGCTGGCAGCTCTGTCAAGCCGCCGTGGAGGCTGTTCTTAAGGGCGCGCCGATCACACCGATTACCTCTGAAGCTGCCACGAGTGGGCGGGGCCCACCCTTGAAGGCTTACGATATACGCCACGTGTCCAAAGACGAGAACTCGGCAGCGTCAAACGATCCTCAACGAGTCAAGACTCGATCGCGGTTCAAGCGCTCCGTTGTCAAGCCGAAAGCCAACAACGGTACCGTGTTGGGGTCTGTTGAACCGGAAGCAGCATCACGTGACGCTACCCCAATCAATGCTTGGACAGGGTGCTGCGCTGCCACTGAGGAGGTGCTGAACCGGTCGGCCAGTCACGAGTCTTCGCTGAGTCACCAGTCCGAGGCTGTGAACGTGGTGGAGGGTGAGAGCAAAGAGAGCGAGAGCATGATCTCTGTGGAGACCGCGGAGACATCGATCCTTTTCCGAGACGAACCGGAATCTAACGCAAAGCCCAGTGACCGAGCCGACGAGAGTGCCGATGTTGCTCTGGAGTTGACACTCGGGTTCGAACCGGCCTCACGTGCGAATCACGTCGTACCAGTGAAGAAGAGAAGGATCGAAATGAAGGATAGTGAGAATGGATCATGCAAGATGGAGCTGGGGCTTGAGTACCCGGCTTGAAAGGCTCAAGTTTTAGTTCAGTTTTGTGTTAATCGGCTTTCTGTGTCATCTAGAAGAGAAACGCCTGTTCTTGTTAATTTTTGTTTTCTCTTTCTTAACCTTTTCTGTGAATGCAGTGCTGTACAAAAATGGTTGATTATGTAGAGAAAACGGGACAATTGAAAATTAAGAATATTACAAGAGGGACAGAAATCTTTGTTAGCACGTAACTTCGTATTATTTTTGCGCTGTTATTGGAGACTAAAGTGGACTAACTAATGAAAGGGTGTGGTTTTCATGGGCGATCAAATACGTGCATGGAATTTGTTTTGGAAGAAATGTAGTTAAAGTTGTTTTGATATTTTTTATTTTTTTAATTCATAAATGATAAATAGTTAAACTTATTAATTAATGAATAATATATGTACTAAATTTTTTTACTTAATTATTTTTATTATTTATTATATATGTTATTCATCAATTAAAAGATTTGATCACAAACTCGTGTTTTAGGCTTTTAGCATAATAAAGACATTTTGGGTAATTTTTGGGGCCGTAATTAGGGTGCATGGTCTGCATGTATAATCTAACTTCAATAAAAACGGAGTATCATATATTCACAATAATTTTGTACTTTTTTATTTTAATATTTAATTATTATTCTAATATCATCTTTAATCTATTAATTATAATATATTATATTTTAAATTATTATAATTTAGTCAAATTATTCTTTATTATTTAATTAAGTATTAAAATTAATAATTTTAATTAACATGAACTAATTATGTAATTAAAAAATTTAATAAAAATAAAAATAATAATTTTATTATGTAAAATAACATAAATATTTTAAAAATAAACAAGGATAATATTTAATTATCTTAAAAATAATACTTCATATAATTTATTTTTAAGATATTTGTATTATTTTGTATAATAAATTTATTATTTTTTATTTCTATCAAGTTTTTTAATTACATAATTAGATTAAATTGTGATAGTTTAGGATGTAATGTGCTACAATTAATAGATTAGGAAAAAAATTACAATGACAACTAAAGATTAGAGTAAAAAAATATAAAATCCCATATATTCATTTTCTCTTCAGACTCTTATACCTCATTCATCTTATTTTCCATTTAAAATGACAATTTTTCATTTGATCAAGTTGATTGAAGAGGAAGTTAAAATATGCTGAGAGAAGAGTTATAATTTATAGCAATTAAAAAGAGGAATTTTGTAATTATTATAAAGACAACGAGTCATCTAACTATTTCAAACTTTCAAAGTCATTTGTCTTTGGTTCTCTAACCAAAATCCACTACCTTCTCATCTTGTTTTATTATGGAAGAATAAAAAAATTTCTTAAATTTTTTTTCTAAAAATCTATTATTTTATTTGTCTCATTATAAAAAAATTAATGATTTAATTTTTCAAAAATAATACAATTTTTAATTTAATTTTCCAAATTGTAACCCTGTTTAGTTTTTTAAAGAGAAATTTTGCTTCAATTTAATTATTTTGTTAGTGCAACTAAACCTGACCTAACATTTTTTTGGGCATGTCGAACAAAAATTCAACATGTCCGTTAAATGACTACATCATAGTGCAGGTCACAAAAAAAAAAAAAGACTACTCAAGTTTAAATATGTATAAAATACACTTGAACTCCTTAAGGCATTAAAGTATTACATCTACCTCGTTCTACATGTAAAATGACACTTCCTTCCATTTGATTAAATTGATTAATGCTTGAAAAGAGCACGCTAATGCTTCTTAGTGTGCTCTTTGTTATTGGAATTCAAAAACTTGCTCTTTCGTTGCTAAATTTAAGAGCTTGCTCAAAGTTTGAAAGAGCAAGACTCGTACCTGCAAGTTGGTCATGTTTAAAATTTTGCAATCTTTTACTTTGAAGACTCCATTTGTTTTGTCCAAAGATACTTTTTTTTTTTTGAAAAAACATCTTTAAAAAATATGTTAAAAATATTTCCACAAAAACATTTTTTTATTGTTTTTCCATTAAAAGTTGTGTAATTTTTTTGTTTGGATTACATGCATGAATTTTTTTTTAGTAAGATAATAGTTGATGATTCGATAATGGCGGCTAATATTAGTGGCAAGGTGGATGCTAATGGTGAAAGAAATACTAGGTACCATGATTATGTGTTTAAAAAAAAAAGTTTAGGTGCGTGTTCCTACTCATTTTTAAAATTCTTACTTCATTCTAAACTCAATTCAATAAAAATGTTTAAGTTCAAGTTCGAGCCTAAGCTTGACTCATTTTCAATATTTTTATCTAGGCCTGAAGTTGACCCAAATACTTGAGTTTGTGTTTGGGCTTAAGTCATTTTTAAAATTCTTACTTACATCCGAGCTTGACCTCAAGTTTGATTAAATGGTTGTGGCAATAATGATCAAGGTAGAGAATGGTAATTTGCCAAAAGTAATGAGTTTAAACAAAGATTAGAAATAGTTTTTTGATAATCTTAATGTTCTTGATCAAGTGTATGATTTGCAAGTATTAGTTTTAAAGTTAAAGGATGTAAAGGAAACTCGAATACATCCAAATTAACCAATGGAAACAAGAGGAAGGCACAAGAGAATCATAAACCAAAAAATCAAAAGAGCAGAGGAAAAACTTACTTCTTTTGTAGAAAAATTGGACACTTCAATTTGTACCAATATTGTGGGTATGGAAAATGGATTTCATTTTCTGGTGATTTGGGTATTTAGGAACATATTTGGTCTTCTGCTCAAAGTATTTGGGAATGCATTTCATGGTAGTTTGGGTATTATGGTTGGAGAAGTGATATTTTTGTTGCCAAAGAGATAAAGACCTTAGGTGTTGAAGAGATGAAATATTATGCTAACGTTGCTTTCCCTCTTCAAAATGATGTTGTATCAATATTTTTTTTAAAAATTATTATTTAAATTTGACTTGATCGTTTTTTTAATTTTACCTGCATTGCCATGTAGATATTTAACAAACATATTAGATTTTTGTTAGTACATGTCAACAAAAATGTTAAGTCATGATTAGTTGCACTTACAGAGCTATCAAATTGAAACAAAATTGATCTTTGGAAACTAAATTGAGAAGGTTAAACTTTGAGGAACTAAATTGAGAAATGTGTTGTTTTAGGAAGACCAAATCATCAATTTAATCTTAAAAAAATTTATGTAATTTATGTATTTGAATTAATACATGAAAAACATTTATCGTGGGGCGGTGGTTGATGATCGTGATAACCCTCAAGACTTCATTGGAAATAAACCACGTTGCAGACTTTTTCATGTCATACCCCTTTGGGGACGAAGCTTGGTGCAATGTTATGTTGCCAATTTCGAGTCAAAATTTTTTTCGACCACTTATAAGGAGGGCTGCAAGAAATTTACTTTGCTAGAAATTTAAAAGTCATAGTTATTCATTCTTATCATTAGGATATTTAAATAATTTTTAATGATAAGTTAGCCACTCTAAGGTTGCAAGTTTGAGGAAAATTGAAAATTTTTAATTTTGAAGTAGAATTCACTAGCCTTACAGGACAACATATCTTCATCATACAGTTTCCTTGGAGGATGCTCTGAAGTCTTCCTGCGAGTTTGAGATAGTTGACAACTCGACCCGCCTTAGAGTGTTTTGTTTAACTCTTAAAGCTTAGGGATTAAAAAATATCCTTCCCTAAAGCTAAGGGATTCCAATGCCTACTAGAAAGAATAGATAATAAAATTACCTAATTCACTAATAAAATCATATTTTATTTAACTTTTAAATAAAACATGTGGGACTTTCTGATTGGTCATGTTTGAATATAAAATTCAAATAAAAAATTTTATTTAACTAAATTCCTTTGACTTAATTAATTTTTTAGTGAATGTAGGTTACTTAAGAAATTAAAACTCTTTTAATTTTTAATCGTTTATTCACTAGGATAATTAGGAGGGAATCAATTCCCTTCCTTTTGGGCATGCACCTCTCTATCTTATAGGGAGAAGGTTGTCTTACAAGTTTAAACAATTCAAACTTTGCAGCAATATTAGGATAAATAAATAATTAAATTAATTTTATCATAATAAAATAATATAACCAAAATTCCTAATAAAATGAAAAATTGATTTTATTTTAATCAACTTCTCTAAATTAAATATTAATTTAAAGTGATTGAGATAACACTTGTCTTAATTAAAACAAACAGTTGTCTTAAATTTTTTTTGTCTAATTAAAACAACACTTGTTTAAATCAGACAACTAATGTAGAATTATTTTTGTCGTTTTGGTGACAAAAATGTTTCTCACATTTTCAAGCATGATTAGGACAACATTTATCCTAAAATAACTCTTTATCTAAATTAAGACAACTCTTGTCTTAATAAAGATATTAGCTGAAATGATATCAATTAACTTCATCTTAAATATATTCTATCTTAATGTGGATTGAATTCTAAGTTAGGTGGGAAATCCGTTTGGATATAGGAATTTCAACCTCTAATAAATTTGGGATTATTTTAATCTTATTAAGATAAATCCTATTTTATTAATCATGAAGTCATTTCATCAAAAACTCATCATTGCACTCTTGATAATTCCTAAAATTATGAGAAGTCAATGTTGAATATTGATTTGTCTAATTTGTAAATCTAGTGTTTGTGAACCGTTATAGCCATATATTGACACAAGGTAAAATTATCGTTTTATCCCTTATGTCAATTTGTCCCCTTGTCTCATATTTCATCTGATAAGTGACTATATAATCTTTTAGAACTTTTCTAAAACTATTTTGAAATAATGAGTAGCTAATTCATCATTTCACTAGGTCCATATATGTTATTTGTCTTCCTGAAATCACCAGAAATAATGTAATGCTACGAACTCCATTTCTTAGGCTTATGTTCCCATATGTTTTCTCCAACAATGATCCTAACATATAGAGTCTTGACCACTGTCATATAATGGTTGTGCCCATAGTACATTAAAAATCACAATGGCCATGAACATGAGTCCATAATCCATTAGGATTTCGGTTCTATCACTAGCGGATGCAATGTGTGCGAGTTCAACTTCAAAGCAAGGTATTAACTTGAACTTTACATCTCACTTGATTCCAATTCATTTAATAGTGTTTTTACTTGAAGTCTACTACTTCAATGATTTGAGATTCATCATTCCCAGGAATCTCATTTTTTATATGAAGGTAACCCAAACATTACAGTCTTTATTGAATAGAGTGACCAGCTCTATTCAGTGACTGTGAATAGTATTTTATATTCATCCAAAGATACATATATCCTTTTGCATAACCCTTACACAAATGTATCTTGATTTTTTAGAATCTAGGAACCTTAATAGCTAGAAAATAAAGCTTATATAAATAAACTCTTTATTTATTAAATTAAAATGTATTACATTAAATTGGGGAATACAACTGCTTTATAGGATAACCTATTCCCAATAATCTCTCACTTGCCCTAAAGCTAGTATGACATATTCCTAATCCGTTATCCTATAAAGCAACCCTCAAAGCTCTTATGTGAAAGAGTCTTTGTGAATGGATTAGCCAGATTCCTTTCAGTCGCAATCTTGGTGACGATCACTTCCCTATGCTGTACTATCTTTTGTATAAGATGATACTTTCTCTCAATGTGTTTGGATGCCTTATGATTCTACGGTTCTTTTGAGTTTGCCATAGCTCTATTATTATCACAATAGTGAGTTATGGCCTTGTTTGCATCTGGAACCACTTGAAGGTCCTTAAGGAACTTGTACAACCAAACAACTTCCTTTATAGTTTAACAAGTTGCAACATATTCTGCTTCCATGGTAGAGTCAGCAATGAAAGATTGCTTTATGCTCCTCCAAACAACGGCTACACCACCTAAAGTGAAAACAGAGCCTGATGTTGATTTTCTAGAATCAATGTCATACTAAAAATTTGAATCAGTGTACCCAATTGGAATTAAGTCGCTATCAGAATGCACTAGCATGTAGTTCTTTTTCTACAAAGATACTTAAATATACACTTGACTGTAGTCTAGTGTTCTAAGCCAGGGTTTGACTAAAACTTACTAACCAAACCAATTACATGGCAGACGTCTGGTCTAGTGTAAAGCATAGCATACATGAGACTTTGAACTACGGATGCGTAGGGAATTCATCTTAGTTGTTCAACTTCCAGAAGAGTCTTAGGTGTTTGCTCCTTAGGAAGTTTGATTCCATGCTCAGAGGGTGTGAAACTTCTCTTGGAATCCTGCATGCCAAAGTTTGTAAACATTTTGTCAATGTAGGTCGCTTGAGACAAGGATATCTACTTGTTCTTGCAATCTCTTATCATTTGGATCCCAAGAATATAACTAGCCTCCCTTAAATCCTTCATCTGAAACTGCTGATTTAGCCATTTTTTTTTACCGTAGATAACATTCCTACATCATTCCCAATTAGTAGAATGTCATACACATAGAGTACTAGGAAGACAACCTTACTCTCCTGTATCCTTTTATAGACACAGGGTTCGTATATATTTTGTTGGAATCCATAAGACTTGATTACAGTGCCAAATCTTATATTCCAAGATTATGATGCTTACTTAAGTCCATAGATGGACCTATGCAATTCACAGACTTTATGCTTTTGGCCTATTTCAATGAAACTGTTTGGTTGAGCCATATAGATATGCTCTTCAAGATCCCCATTCAAGAATGTGATCTCGACATCCATTTACCATATCTCATTATTAAGATGTGTAGCTATGGATAGCAAGATTCTAATGGATTTAAGCATAGCAACCGGCGAGAAGGTTTCTTCATAGTCGATACCTTTTTTAGGTATAACCCTTGGCTACTAGCCTAGCCTTGAAGGTTTCCCCACCTTCCCATTAACTCCTCTCTTTCTCTTATAGATCCATTTGCACCTAATGAGTTTTATTCCTTTGAGTGCATCTACAAAAGTGTAGACCTTATACATAGATTCCAACTTTGCTTTCATTGCCTTTTGCCAATGATAGCATCTACATCGTTAATGGCTTCCACATATGTAACAGGATTGATTCATGTTCATATGAAAGAGCCATCATGTGCTCTCCTAGACTTATGTTTCTGTCAGGTTGTCGAACAACTCTCCCAGTTTAACAAGGTGCCACTAGTTCAGATTCAACTCTTGAATCCGTAACAGTTATGATTACATTAGAATCATCTTTAGATTTTGACAAATCACTTTGTTCTTCAAGAACAATCTTGCTGCGAGGTTTGTGATTTCTCACAAAATCCACTTTTAAGAAGGTTGCATCTGTATTAACAAATACCTTCTTATCCTAGGTATTATAGAAGTAGTATCCCCTTGTATCCTAGGATATCATACAAACAAACATACTTCCAACCTTGGTTTCATCCTTGTGATTATACAAATGTGCGAGATACCTCTAAGTTTGCAAGTGATGTAAAAAGGGTTTACGTCCTGTCTATAGCTCCCTTGATATCTTATGGACTGGCTTTGATGGAGCAAAGTTTAGCAGGTATGTTGTTGTTTGTATAAAATATGCCTATAATGATTCTGTTAATGCAGCATTGGACATCATTGACCTCACAATTTCTAATATAGTCGTACTCCTTCTTCTAGCAACCTCGTTTGTTGAGGTATTCTGGGTGCCGATAAATTGGAAATGATTTCATTATTTACCAGAAACTTCTGAACTTCTCTAGACAAATACTCATCAACTCGATTTAATAAAATTTGTTTCAATGGTTTGCCTAATTGCTATCAGCTTCGGCTTTGAATTCCTTGAACTTTTCAAAGGAATCACTTTTGTTGTGCATTAGATACACATCACCATATCATGAGTAGTCATCTATGAATTTTATAAAATAAACATAACCTACTCTAGCTTGAATGTTCATTGGTCCACACACATCTGTGTGCACCAAGTCTATAAAATTATGCTCAATACATGATTCACAGATTGGTAAAGAACACTCTATCAAGCCTGGTAGAGTACTATCCTTTACTAGTATGCTTGCTTGTATTTATAATATGACCTTATCGTAGATGCCATAGATAACTTTTAGGTATGCTAGATTCCTTGATTCTTTTAGACTTAGGTGAATTTGTTTATGCAATTTTTGCAGTCTAATTAATTGGTTCTAGATAATATAAATTATTCATAGTAATTCAAGAATAAATTAAAATTTCATTTATGGAAATGGTAATCTCATTACCAGAAGAAATAGAATATCCAAAATTTATTAAAAAAAAAGACAGAAATCAATTTTCTATAAAGTCCAAGAATAAAAAAAACATTATCTATAAAGCTCCCACTGCTCGAGCTGAGACTAGAGTGCCATTTACCATCCTAGTCTGGAACTAACCCATAGTCAGCCTTCCCTTTGTCTGGAACCCCTACAAAGAATTATAAATATGGTTAGTGGCTCTAGAATCTACTATCAAGGTATAAGTAGAATCATCCACTAAAAAGGCTTCCAACGGGTTTAGAAAACTTGTACCTTGTTTATTCTTTAGAGAATTGAGGTAGGTCTTGCAGTTCCTCCTCCAATGTCTTTTAGCACTGTAGTGGAACACTTTCCTTTGGTGCTATATTTTTGAGCTTTCTTTTTCATGGGCTTCTTTTTCAGCCTAGCCGATTTCTTGGAAATTTTCTTTTTATTGCCCGACCCCTTTTCCTTCTTGGGCTCCAGAGCCACCCTGTTTACCTCTGCTTTTCTTGATTTTAAGAACCTCCTCCACAGCTTGCAGGTCATTCATTAACCCACTAACAGTATAGTCTTTGTTATGCAATTCATAGTTAAACTTGAATTACGAGAACTGGGAGTTCAGACTGTGAATGATCAAAGACACTTGATTGTTTGGATCAATCTCAGCCTCTTTAAGGTAAGATATTACTTTAAGCATGTAATCTCTCACTGGCTCCCTTGGTTTCTGCTTGAGGTCCTTGAAAGCATTAATAGCTATTACCTTAGCAGACCAAGTTTTTGTGCCAGACATCTCATGTAGATGGTACATCATGTGAATGGCATGTTCCATGCCATCATGCTACTGCTACACCACACTGATCATTAAGCCTAGTATGTAGCACTTAGCTCGAGCATTGGCATCGTGACACTTCTTATGATACTTGATTTCACTTGGTAGCAAGTTAGAAGTCAGATCAAAGGGTTCTTGCTAAGAAAAGACCTATGTTATCTTGTATAATTCAAAACGATGTTGAGGTTTTTCTTCCACTCCACATAATTCTCAGAGTTCAGGGTGCATTTGTTAAGCAAAATAGATAGTGTGTTTATGATTAAGGGATTATCTGTAAAATACATTTAATATTAGTAAGCTTACTAGCTATTGAATGGACTTTTAAACAAGATACATGTATGCATAAGCATATTAATTCTTGTTTTACAATTATTCACCTTCCACAACTTTGTTACCTGGTATCTTCACACTTAGCATAGTTGAGAAATGCCTTTATTTGGCCCATTAATCTATCAACAGAGCAACTATAGGTAGTATATTGATAGGTTAATGTCAAGTGTGTTAACCAACCATTTCATCATACTTGGATATACCACTAAGTATGCTTATATGGGAAGTCACACTTAATGTTCTAACTATGTAGACTTATCAATTTAGGAAATCTATTCTAGTCATGGTCTAAGTATATGCCCACCTATAGGGAGTGACATAAACTCCATGAGAATGGACTAATGGTTGTAGGCTGTGGGTTCTAAGATTACTAGTGCCCTCTCTCACTTAATATTTTAATTAATTAATTGATTAATTAATTCTAAGTTAATTTACCAAGTTTTCTAGCATGCATCATTTTAGAAAACCTAAATCACTTATGAATTTGGTTTCATTTCTAAACTTTTTAAGCAGGATTTACATTAGTAACTTTAATAATTATTTAGGAATATTATTAGTTTAATTCCTTATGCATTTCCTAATTATTTTCACACTAACTCTTAGTTTGAAAATAAACTTAGGTAATTTAATTGACTAATTATTTACTAGGTAGTTAAATTAATTCTAACTAACTTATTTAGTTAAAAATTAATTCCTAATTAGCCAACTAGCTAATTATTCATCTTTAATATATTTTAACAGTTTAAAACTCTTTTTAAAAATAAAACATTATGTATGTATGAATATGTGAAGTTGATTGGCACCTATTAGTCTATATGACATGTTATAGCATATAACATAACATATTATAAAATTTAAATATAATATCAAGACGATATTAATGTCCATCCTAAAAAAGAAAAGAAAATCCTAAACTACTACATTTATTTTTTTTTTCTTACAACTGTTTTAACTCTTGGACTTTTGGGATGCCTCCACCAACTTACCATGCATTGGCCAAGAGGTCCTCAAACCTTTCATGGGCTTGCCATGGCCTCCATTTTACAATTGGTGGCATTTGCCATTTACAACATATTTTTAAAATTTAAAAAAATAACAAAAAATAAACTAAGAAGGAAACATGACCATATGGGGTCACCCTTCTTGTTACATCCCAAAAAATACAAGGAAATTCTTCTAAGGCATTAATATGGCCAGAAATTTAATTTAAACTAAAAACAACATATCAAAGATATCATACATACAATCATATATTGTAAATGATTTCTATGTGTCAACCATGCATTATTCACAAACATAGTCATGAACTAATGTTCTGATACCAATTTTTAGATCTAGTTGTTTATTCTAAGTGTTTACGGTACAAGCACGTGTTTTAAAAATTTTAAAAATATTCAAGTTGGAAAATATCAAAAACAAAACACATAGGAAAATAACTTATAGCTAGAAAGAGAAGTAAAATAGATAAGAAAATTACATACCTCTTGCATCCACTTTAATCTTATAATATACTTCCCAACCAAACGCATTGACCGTATATTCTTTGTGAAGTACTAATCTACGAAACTTACTGTTAATAGGCTTAGTTATTGGAATAAAACAAAAGATAATAGAAAATAATTGATAGCTTTCAAAGTAAATTAGAAAGCCTTCCATTTGCCTTCAAGTATGGTATGTAGAAATCTATGAAGGCACTCAAACAAAACTCACTTTTGCTCTTAGTATTTTTCTCTCAAAAAGTTGAGGCACTCTCAAGGTGTTTGCTCTATAATTTTTTCGGCCACAAGGAGAGAAGGGGTTAGGTTATCTGAATACTAACCTAACTCTAGGTCATTCCTTTGGATTAAAAAATATCATTTCCTAAAACTTAGAGATTCTACATGCCTACTAGGGAGAATAGATAATCAAATTAT
>JASKGM010065854.1:0-16940 GCA_034509205.1 Ceratonia siliqua
CAAGAACCCAACTGCTTCATATAAGGAAGTCACAACAGGTTACTTGTTTTCTTAAAAGAGAATTTCCAAGATTGGAGGCCAAATTTTTATAATATTAGAACTGGGAACCAACTTCTCATCTACTATCATTATGCAGTAATGTAGTATAAATTCAAGGTAGATTGGGTTCTACAGAGAAAGTCACCAATTGTTTTGGTTGGGTTTGGTTGAGCATGATGATAGCTAGATGAATTCATATTCCACAGATTTAAACAAAGACAATTTCTAATTTGTCCTTAATTTAATGAAAGGTTTCCTGATCACAACTGAAGTTTCCACTACGCCCATTAATTTCAAATTTAGCAATTAACCCCTAAATAATTCAACTAAACTACTTAGTAACTTAGTCATCCACCTTGCTATACGAAAGGACTAACAAGGATGAGATGAAAGCTTTGAATCTACAACCGTATCAACCACATTTCAGCACATTGGGGTGGCATTCACGAGGCTGAAAGAGCAGCAACACAGGTAGCGGTTTCTGGCTGGAACAAAACGACGGTGAGGGGGAGAAAGGAGAAGTAACAATGGCGAAGGAGAAGATGATTCTCGGGTTGTAGCAGGTTCTAACTACACGAAATAGCCCCCATTGGGTAGCAACAACAAAACAAAACTCAACGATGGCGGGTAGGCATTGTGACTGGCTAGCACAGAGTACACCACGGTGGTGGAGACTAATGGCGAGAGAGAGTCCTGGCGGGGGGGGGGGAGAAAGAATGGACAAGAGAGCAAGAAGAATTTATGCACAAAATTTTCTGTAGAGGAGACGCCGAAACAGTGCAGAAATTTTAGGGAAGGAGAGGCATGCATGCTGGAGGTTATTTGGGGGGGGGGAAGAGGGCTCTTTTGCAAATTTTCATGAGTTCTAATTTGTTACAATTTATCCTCTAGTCCTTCAAGTTTTCGTATTTACATTCAGGCCCTCATTCACTTTTTTTTTTTGGGTATTACATCACTACAAAATCTATCCATTGCAACTACTTAGCAAGGTAAATACTTGGTTATTATTTGTAATGGTAAAAATCTTAAGATCTGTTACATTGGATAGAAACAATTACCCTCTTTCTTTAACTAACATTTTAATCACACCTGAAATTTCAAACTATTTGATTAGCATATCGAAATTATGTTCTGATAATGATACTTATGTGGAGTTTCACCCTGCTTTCTTCCTTGTGAAGGACCAGAGGATGAACAACCTTCTTCTTTGTAGCACCTAATACACCAATATTTGTCCTAATATTTTGTAATATTATTAGTTATTTTTTATATGTTTTATTTTAGAATTATGTTACTTTAAGGTTCTTTTTGTGTATTTGCAGGAAGTGCCAAAGGGAAGCTTGAAGTGTCTTATTTCTTAAAATAAAATGATTTCCTTTATTAATTTCCTTCCTCCACTAGGATTGTTGACTTCTTTCTCCACCAAGAAATTCCTTCTTCCATTAAACTCCTTCTCGTACAAGGATTCTTCTCCTATTTCTCTCTATAAAATCATCTTCTTCTCCTCCCTTTTTGGATCATCTCTCACCTTCCTCTTTTTCCTTTCCTTTTTTCCTTGTTCTTCTTGTTCTTCCTTTCATTACTGTCATCGTCACATCTCATCACCAATCGTCGCATGACCATTGTTGGCAAACCATCTCACCATCCATCTCGTAGGTGAAAGGGCCATTTCCTGGAATCACAACTGTCAGCCACCATCATCCTCTCAATGCCTCATTCATTCAGTCACTGTTGTGAAGATGGGAAAGACCTCTTCTTATCTTTATTTTTCTTTATTTTCATTTTTATTTGTGGTTTTTATTATTTCATATTTTTGCAATATGTTAGTGATTTTTTGTAATTAAGTTCATTGGTTTGAATTTAATTATCTAAATAAATTAAGGGAGTTTAATTTAGATACAAGGAATGTATTGAATATTTTAGTGAATTATTTTTAATGCAAGTTTGGATTATTTCTGATTCATTGTTCTTTATCCAATTTGATTATAAGTTATGGACTGATCACCTATAGGATTTAGTTATTTATCCTTAGTGTTTACTGTACAAGCATGGGTTTTAAATTTTTTTTAAAACATTGAAGCTAGCAAAGAGGCGCAAACAAAACACATATGCAAATAACTCATGACTAGAAGGAGAAGTGAAATAGATAAGAATTTTACATACCTCTTGTAGTCACTTTAATTTTGTAATATACTTTCCAACCAAGAGCACTGACCGCCTATTCTTTAAGAAATACCAATCCATGAAACCTATGGTGAATAGGCTTAGAGATTGGAATAAAACAAAAGATGAAAGAAAATTAATTGATAGCTTTCAAAATTAAATTAGAAAGTCTTTCCCTTTCTTCATCTTAGTATGGTGTGAAGAACTCTATAGTGGGACACAAAAGAATTCACTTTGTCTCATGTTTTTCTCTCAAAACCTTATGGCTCTCTCAAGCTATTTTTCTTCTCACTGTGATGGCCATAAGAGTTCTCTCACCTCTCAATATTCTTAGATGGCTAGAGAAGGAAAAGGTTGCATATATATAGTATGCTAACCCTAGATCATGTGAGAGCATTTGAGTGTAATTCAAAAATTCAATCCCTAAGCATTAGGGATTCACATGCCTACAAATGGGGAATATTAGATAATCAAATTGTCTAATGATTTATCAATTGATAATAGTATTATTAGTTTTAATAATAACATTTTATTTAACAATTAAATAAAACATGTGTTGCTTTCTAATTGATCATGTTTGAATTAAAAATTCAAATAAATGAATTTCACTTAATTAAATCCCTTTGACTTAGTTAGTTTCCTAGTGAATGTAAGTTACCTAAGAAATTAAAATTCTTTTAATTTTCAATCTTTATTCACTTAGATAATTAGGATAATTAGGAGGCAATATATTTGACCATTTCAAAGACCAATTCCCCTCCTTTGGCGGTGCACCTCTCCATCACATGGGGAGGACATTGTTTCACAAGTTTGAAGAATTCAAACTTTTCAACAACAATAAGATAAACAAATAATTAAATTAACTTTATCCTAATATAATGTTATAACCAAAATTCCTAATTAAATGGGGATTTAATTTTATTTTAATAAACTTCTTCAAATTAAATATTTAAACAATTCAAATATTAATTTAAAGTAGTTAAACCAAAAATAATTACTAAGATGAAGGTTGTCTAAATTGAGACAACACTTGTCTTAATTAAGACAAACCGTTGATTTAAAATTCTATTGTCTAATTAAAACAACACTTATTTAATTTAGACAACTAATGTAAGAATTATTTTTATATCTTTAGTGACAAAAATGTTTCTCACATTTTCAAGTATGTTTAGGACAACATTTATCCTAAAATGATTCTTTGTCTAAATTGAGACAGCTCTTAATTAAGACAAGATTCTTTATCCAATTTGTAAACCTAGTATTTGTAAATCCTCATAGCCATCCATTAACACAAAGTAAAAGTATTGTTTTACCCCTTATGTCCATTTTGTCCTCTGGTCTTAGATTTTATTCAATAAGTGACTAGATAACCTTTTAGAACTTTTCAAAATTATTTAGAAATAATGAATAGCTAATTCATCATTTCACTGGGCCCATATATGTCACTTGTCTTTCTGAAATCACCAAAAGTGATGTAATGCTACGAACTTCATTTCTTGGATTTATCTTCTCGGATGCTCACTCCCATTATGATCCCAACATACAGAGTCTTGACCAATGTCACATAATGGTCGTGTCCATAGTATATCAAAGATCACAATGGTTATGAATGCAAGTCTATAATCAGTCATGATTTTGGTTCTGCCTCTAGCAGATGAAATGTGTGTGAATTCAATTTTATAGGAATGGTATCAACTTGAGCTTGATAACTCACTTTATTCTAATTCATTTAATAGTGTCATTACCTGAATTCTACTACTTTAATGATTTGAGATTCATCATTCCCTTATAAAAGAATCACATTATCTCTATGAAGGTAATTTGGATACTACAATCTTAATTGAATAGAGTGACTGGCTCTATTATGTGACTAATGTTTTAGATTCATCAAAGATGCATATCTCCTTTTGCATAACTCTTATACAAATGTATCTTGGTTTATTATAATCTAGGGACCTTAATAGCTAGAAAATAAAGCTTACATAAATAACCTTTTTATTTATTAACATTGAAAATGTATTTACATCAAATTGGGGAATACATCTTGCTTTCTAGGGCAACATATTCCCAGAATCACCTACTATTTGTAATTAAAATTGGTATTTAAGAATTAGGTATTAGACACATAATCTGCACTTAATTAAGCTCTCTTGGACAAGAGTTTAAATTAAATTTATTGGTTTGATTTAATTTAGATGGTTGTGTATTTTTTCTTGTTCTTAATCCAGTTAACTAAATAATTATCTGGATCAAAGAAATTAATTAGTTAACTATAAGTGAAAGCTAACTACAAGAAAACATGTGTTTCATCAGGGAAGTTCTCTCAATATTCTCTTAGAAACAAGAACTATTAAGCACGTCTGATAGACGTTCTCAGGATTGTAAATACCATGAGAGGAGTCTGTGAGATAAAATGTGACAAAAAATGTTCGTAATTGTGGTTTGCAATGTGATCATGGATATTATGGATACCATCTAAGAGATACCTTCCCACGAAAATCTACCATGAAAAATATATCATTTAATGAAATATGTCTTTCATGGCTGGGTCTTATAGAACGTTTCCATCAGACTCGTTCCATGGAACGTAATAGTGAGAATTACTATGAGAAATACTGTGAGACTTACCATGAGAATTGACGATATATAACAGCAGCTCTGCCATCTCCTCACAGTTCAGTTTATTACATTTTATATTCCCTCAAACGCGTTTCTTATCTAGGTTCATTGTCCAAATTGATTCTCCTGCCATTTTTGGGTGCTTTCTAGCGAGGTGAATTAAGTGGTGTTTATTCCATCTCTTTCTTCCATTTGAAGCGTTGGACTTGAGGTTGGCCAAAATGTTTTACTTTTTCTACCTTTGAAGTTTCTTTGTTAATGCGTAAATTATGGGTTAGTTTTGGGTTGTTTTTTAGTTGAATTTAAGTATATGATCATCATGTGGTGGATATATATACATAGCTATTTAAGTCATATAGTGATGAATATATGGAGTTGGTTATGGTTTAGTTTACGATGGGAAAATTATGTTGAAATCCAATATGAAATGTTAAATTAAATTAGATTGGGTGTAGATTTTTGGTGTTGTAATTTTATTGGGGCTTTTGTTGCATGATGGGTGTGTAGTGTTTGGATATTTGTCCTCATGTTTTAGAATTATTTTGGATGAATTTGATTTTTATGGTGTTTAAGGCTTAATTTAATAAATTAAATTATGTATGATATTGATTATATTAAGGCAACTTTTTTTGGGACTAGCTTTTGTTATATGGTGAATGTAGAGTGTTCGGATGATTTTACCATATTAATTTTTTGGAATAATTTTTGGATGAATTTTAATTTTATATATGGAATATTTATGTAAGATATAGTTTAACATTTGGCAAATTTTTTGGGGGCCTTTGTTATATGATGGATGTTAATTAGTAATTTGTATACTTATTTTGGAGTTAATATTATTTAGTCACTATAATTTGATGTATTTCGATGCATATGTATATATGTTATATGTATAATTCTTGTTCAGTATTGAAGGAATATGGATATCTCTGAGCATTGTCGTTGGATGAACAAAAGGATTCAACCCAATAGTAGGAGTGCTATTATAACTAAATTTACTTGGGTGTCGAGGAATTTATTCAATTTACGTTTACACTTAATGTATCTCTTGACAGAGGGAAGTTTAGATGCCCATGTGCTAAATGTAAATGTCAAAAGTTTCAAACATCGAATGATGTAAGGGCACATCAATATAAGACAGGTTTTATGGAAAATTATTATTATTGGGTGTATCATGGAGAGCCCTGCCACCGTTACCCCAATTGATTAAGGTTCAGATTAAGACCTAATATTTCTAGCCATACAAGGATATGGTTATGGATGCTCCTGAGCCATCTTTTGAAAGGGAGTATCATAGAGTCTAGGATCCTAATGAAGAATCGGTCAAATTTTATGATATGTTAAGTGCCGCACAGTATCCATTATGGGATGGATGTGAGACACACTTTTTGCTTTTAACAATTGTTAGATTGCTAAGCATCAGGTTAAACTATAACTTTACGAGGGCATGTATGAATGAGTTTATCACACTCATAAGTGAGATACTACCAAGTGGTTATCATATGCCTACAAATTTGTACCACACCAAGAAATTAGTTTCTAAACTTGGTTGTGGGTATAAGAAGATTGATTGTTGTTTGCAATGGTGCATGTTGTATCATGGTGATGAAGAAGAGGCTAGAAATTGTTGATTTTGTGGTGCAGCATGGTTTAGACAGTCACAATTTGGTAATAGGAAGGTTAGAGATGTTCCAAATAAACAGAGGTGGTATTTGCCCATCATTCCTAGACTGCAAAAACTTTTTGCATCTAACATTTGTGGGGGAAATGAGATGGCATCAGGAATATGCATGTGAGTTAGAGGTGTTGTCGCATCCATCGGATGGAGAGACATGGAAGCATTTTGACCAAGTTTACCCAAATTTGGCTATTAATCCCAGGAATGTTAGGTTGGGTTTGTGTGCAAATGGGTTTAGTCCATTCAAAATGAACGCCAAGACATATTCTTCTTAGCCTGTCATCATTACTTCTTACAATCTTTCACATGGCATGTGTATGCGAAGGGAGTACATGTTCTTAATGGTGATTATTCTTGGTCCACGTAATCCAAAAAGTAAAATTGATGTCTTCTTGCAACCTTTAATTGAGGAACTGCAACTGTTTTGAGAGCACAAAGTGCTTACGTATGACATTTCACTAAAACGTAACTTTTTCATGTGAGTTGCTTTTTTGTGGACCATTAATGACATTTCACTAAAACATAACTTTTTCAGGGGCGGAAGATTTGTTGTTTTGATTACCATAGACAATTCTTGCCCATGAAGCATCCTTTTCACCAGAATAAGAATAACTTCTTGAAGAATAAAATTGAGAGAGGCATTTTACCTTGGCATGTTTCAGGGGATAAGCTCTATGTATAGGTACTGGGACAATCAAGAGTAATAGAAAGTTGGGGGTTTTTTTACTAGTTATGGTGAAACACATAATTGGACTAAATGCAACATTTTTTGGGATTTACCTTACTAGCTTGCTATATTAATCCCACACAACATAGATGTGATACACTCAGAGGCTAATGTGTTTGGGAATATGTTTAACATGGTGATGGATGTCAAAGATAAGACCAAAGATAATAGAAAGGCAATGATGGATTTAGCCAAGCTTTGTAAATGGCTAAGTTTGAAGCTACAAGAATTGGGCAGTGGTAGATAAGCAAAACAGGAGGCACTTTACATACTAACAGCTGACCAAAAGAAATCTATTTGTGGGTGGGTATAAAGTATGAAGCTTCCTGATGGATATGCAATCAACTTAGGGAGATGTGTCAACACTAATTTTTGTACTTTGACGAACGTGAAAAGTCATGACTGTCATGTATTTATGGAGTGGCTCATGCTGTACAGTGGTTTGTCTCCTGCAATTTGGGAACCTCTTATGGAGCTGAGTGAATTTTTTCAAGATATTTGCTCTGCCACTTTGCATAAAGTTGACTTACAAGTCATGGAAAAGAACATCCCTGTCATCTTGTGCAAACTCGAGAAGATTTTCCCTTGCCTTTTTTGATGTCATGGAACTTGTACATGTTTACTCAGTTGAAGAAGCATTGACGATCGGACCTATGCAGTATAGATGGATGTACCTTTTGAGAGGTTCTTGCACACATTAAAGAAAAAGGTCAAAAATAAAACTCGTGTGGAAGGTTCTATATGGGAATTACTTCGAGTCTCACGTTCATTCATGAACCAAAAAATTGCCTCGGAATGGTGATGGTGGGGAAAGTTCTACCATTCAACCTCTACCAATATTCAACTATCCCACTTATCTCGATGGAACCATGGCTGAACATTATCTAACTAATGAAGAGCTATCATCAGTAACACTTCATGTGTTGATAAATTGTCCAGAGGTTAAACCTTATCAGAAGTAAGTTCTAGCTTCATAACTTCGTATTTAATTTCAATTAATTAATATTCATCAATAAATCTTTTTTCGTTAACAACATTTTTGCTCAATGCAGCATATACATTGAGTTGTTATCCTCAACATATGGGGATCTGTCTAGCGATAAGGTTGAAAACACATTGCTAATAGATTGTTTCGGTGGTTCAGGAATTTTGTAAGTAACAATAACAATCTTTGATGTAATGTTATGTATTACCATGAATTATGCTTATACTTATAGTGATTAACTGTATAACATACAAAAGGGATTGGGGACGTCCTTCTAAGATCTTTGACTTAGGGCCCGGCAAGGAAGTTGAGCACATGGGATAGAGTGAATATCAACAGATATAAGTTCCATACAGAAGCATGGTTGCATGGGCGAAAAACTAATGACCATGGAGTTTGTCTCGAGGGATCTGTTCATGATGAAGCTAAGTCATTATATCATGGCATTTTAAAGGAAATTATTAAGCTAAAATATCCCTATAGATGGTTTGATCCTTCCAACTGGGGGACAAAGTGTTATTTGAAATATGAATTTGTGGATGTCAATTCAAGGTCCACATATACGAAGGATGCCCGTTTCATCTTTGCCCAACATGCAGAGCAAGTTTATTTTGTATTTTATCCCTGGACAGCACCAAGCAAGATGGTTGGTTACATATAATTAAAACAAAGGTTAGGCACATAATTAATGCCTTAGATGCCTCTTTCCAAGACACACCTCATCGCTCTCTAAAGTTAATTCTTGATGATGATTAGGATCTTGGAGATTTGAGAGATGACATAGCTGTACTTGCTTAGAACGAAGTGGACATACCAATGAATGAGGATTTTGTACCCGAAGTTAATGATGATATAGAAGCAGTTGATGGAGAAGACGAAGAAGAGGATTATAATAGCAGTGATGGGGAAATTGATGAAGACCCTCCTAGCCATTATGTACTAGAAAGATATTAAAATGACTCGTTTGATGGTTATACACTGGTAGTTCTCTCAAGTTTTTATGTTTTATATAATTAATTGTTTTATTAATTTTATGCTTAATTTCTAATTATCTTGCGTTATTTTTTGCATAAGAGTGAAGGATTTTAAAAGAAGCACTTCGGCAGGGGAAAAGTCATTAATGTCCTTATTGAGCACATGCATGATGAGGACTAAATATTTTAGTGTAGATTTTTCACTATGTAACGCTTGGTTTGATGTAATTTATGTACATGTGTAATATACTTTATCATTCTTTGAACTTGATACATTATGTTCTGTTCAGACTGCTGGTTGTATTTTTTACTGTCCGAAGTATGTGTTTGAATGCCTATAGTTTAAGGGATGAGCCTAGAAATAAATAAGACAATTAGTTACTGCAAGACATGTCTCATGGAATTTTTCACTGCCAATGTCCGTGAGATATAAAATGCATTGTTTAATATGAAAAGTGTGTTTTAATGTTTCAAAAATTAGAAATTATGACCGAATAAATCCTCTAAACAATTTGTTAGACAAACACGATCCTATTGGAACCAATTCTGATGCAGTTTCTAGGTAACCGCACAAGGCGCAGTTATATCATGGGCATTCAGTGTGCTTTGGACGATCACAATGCTCCATAGTGAAATTTGTTTTTCCATCTCTTCATGGCTATCCAAATCACGTTGGACAGCCTCGATTGCGCCAACCAGATGCAATACAGTTGCCTAGCAAACTCACCGAATCCACATCCCTATTTTAGCTATGATTCTAAAACTATTTAAACAAACACAAATGGAACTCTTTTCAAATTTAACATTTATAAATGTATTTATTTTATAAATAATTAAGTAATTAAATATATATTTTAATCTTGTTTGATTAATACTAAATAGATAATGTATTTTTAAAGTTCATTATGAATATATTCTATTTATTAAATGTAGATAATTAATTTAATAAAATATAGACAATTAATTAGAAATTAGTGATTGTACCACAACATATATGATCCAGCGACGAATCTTGAACAAAATGTTTTGGAGGGGGGGAGGGGGGAACTTTATTAACTTTCAAAATTAAAAAATCGATACTATTTTTATATTTTTTTAAGATGTTTCCTAGGTGTTAAATTAGAAGAGAACATATACTATTTTTTATTTTTGTTTTGAAAGATATTAAATAATTAAAATAAAAAAATTGAATTTCTCATAATAACTGCCACTCATAAAAATTGAATTAATTATTTATTAATTTTAAATTATAATCTATATATATCACAAAAATTAAAAAATAAATAAATTAACATATAGGTTAATACACACACACACACACACATATATATATATATATATATATATATATATATATATATATATATATATATAATATACAAATATCTCCCAAGAGCCATCCATCCATAAGTATTATATTTCAAAATTAAAAAATTGATACAACCCAAAAATAAACATGGCCGTAATATTCAAAAAAAAAAAAAAAGAAATACAACTTCAGTTCTTACCTTTCCCTCCCGTTCTCTGTCTATTACTACTATGACACTCCACTTCAATGGCTTTGTTGGACTTAGTAGCTCAATCATCATCTTCATCGAAGGAGGAGAAAGAGAAGGCAATGCATATCTCCCCACAGAAGTCCAACGTAATGGTCAAAACTTTTTCGAACTACAGATTTTTAATCAAACAGTTTCAGTTAACCACATATTAAGCATAACACAATATAAGTAATTAGAATGCAATGAAATAGTAAGGATTTGTTGACAAATGACAAGTATCAACTAATTCCAAAAAACTCTACAATATCACGGACTCCAATAAAATAATGTAAAGTACTCATTTTAGTAATGCAAAACAGAGTAAATGATGTTTCAACTATTATGAGACATCTAAAATATCACACAATTTTTTTTTTCAATAGTATTAAACAAAATACCTTCACCTCCATTTTGGCGATGTGTGCCTCCATTTTGTGAAATGTTCCATGAGAGCTTCCGTGGGAACAAGCAACACATCATTTTGCTTAGGTAGTTCAATTTAGGATTTGTGAATTTTGAAGTTCTCACATAATGGATCCATGAGACCATATGTCAGCTATTCCATTAGAACATGCAACGCATAGTTTCACTTAAGCAGGAATAACACCATTAGAGATTTCTTGAGACGTCGTCTTTATCACCCTGGTGACATTTCATCATTTTCACTTTACATTAGCTATCAACTCTCCTTATCTCTAGTGCCACTTTCTCTCACAATGCTGTCTCTCTTGTCACCGTTTCTCCTCACTGTCACGCGCTTTTCGCTGTCAACCATTACTATAATAGGTTGGTTAAATTTCATTGCTTTCCCTGTCATTTTGAAGATTATGTTTGTGCCAAAATTTTTGTTTGTGCCTTTGTAAATTGTTTGTTTTATGTATTATTTTGACATGGTTTAATTGGATTTGAGAACTATAAAGTAAAAACGATGCTCTCAGATTCGGGTTTATTGAAAATTTCATTTAAAACATGCTGCTATGTATCTTGTCAAATTGGCGCTGTCATCAAACCAACAAAACTTGTGAAATAGGTAGTTGAAACATATTCTTGTACTGTAGAGACAATGAAAGGTCTTCCATTTGGATAATCTGGCTTTTATTTCTATAATGGAAGAATAAGTTGGATAATACGCTATGGAATATTTGATCTTAGTATTTTAACTTCATTATGTTTTGGTTCTTGGTTTTATTTTGGTTTTAATTCTGTGTGATTCTTGGAAGTAGTAACAGTTTACTTCAGATTTGTGATATGTGAACCAAACGCATAAATATCACTTAAAATACATCAATAAAAAAAATAAAAAATCATATATAATTTAAAAGATCAAATTACTAACTAAATTAAAAATAGCAATAACTATCAAATTGAAATTAATGTGAAAACAAAATATCAATTAAAATACATCAATAAATATCAAACTAATATATAATGTATTATTTAAAAATATCAAATTAATATTTAAATTAAAGATATCAATACATATCAAATTAAGAATATTGTGCAAATTAAATATAAATTAAAATATATTAATAAATATTAACCGAACATGTCATGTATAATTTAAAAATATCAAATTAACAAGTAAATTAAAGATATCAATAAATATCATATTAAAAATATTGTGAAAATTAAATATAAAATAAATATCAATTAAAATACATCAATAAATATTAACCGAAAATATCATGTATAATTTAAAAAAATCAAATTAAAAGTTAAATCTCAAATATCAATAAATATCAAATAATAATTAAATAATAAATATCAATAAATATCAAATTATAGAAAATAGCATAATCAAATCCCACTAAATATTTAGAGTTCACATATCAACTTATGTTGTGATCAATATTAGTCAAGTCAGGTGCTGGACATAGTTTTAGGAGGGGCAGGGGCAAGGGTAAGGGGAAAGGTGTTGCTACCACCTTTGACCCTCAGGTGGATCTACATCAATTCATGCCATAATCGAGGGTGCTACCACAATCACCTGCGCCATAAGCATTGGTGCTAGATCCAGTTCGTGCCGGATTCGGATGATTTCTGCTACCACAATGGGTGCTGTGGGTTCTCCCAGGAGAGTCCCTACATCTCAGCGACACTGGGGTTAGCTGCCTCCAGTGTGGTAGGGTCAACCTCCCAAGTGAGTCTGTGTTAGGAATAGGATGCCGTAGAAAGCAAGATGTATTCTCCAATTTGATGTAAATACATTTTCAATATTAATATATAAAGAGTTTATTTATGTAAGTTTTATTTTTAACTATTAAGATTCCTAGATTCTAATAAACCAAGATACATTTGCATAAGGGTTATACAAAAAGAGATATGTATCTTTGGATGAATTTAAAACATTATTCACAGTCATTGAATAGAGCCGATCACTTTATTTAATTAAGACTGTAGTGTTCGGATTACCTCCATAGAAAGAATATGATTCTTTTCTAAGAAAATGATGAATCACAAATCATTGAAGTAGTAGACTTCAGGTAATAACACTATTAATTGATTTGGAATCAAATGAAATATCAAATTCAAGTTGATATCGGTTCTTTGAACTTGAATTCATACACATTGCATCTACTAGTGGCAGAATTGAAATCCTGATGGATTGTGGACTCGTGTTCACAACCATTGTGATCTTTGATATACTATGGGCACGACCATTGTGTGACATTGGTCAAGACTCTATATGTTGGGATCATAATGGGAGTGAACATCCAGGTACATAAATCCAAGAAATAGAGTTCGTAGCATTACATCACTTATGGTGATTTTAAGAAGACAAGTGACATAGTTGGGCCTAGTGAAATGATGGATTCGATACTCATCATTTCTAGATCATTTTAGAAAGTTCTAAGAGATTATCTGGTCACTTATCGGATGAAATTTGAGACCAGGGGACTAAATTGACATAAGGGGTAAAACAATAATTTTTTCTTATGTCAATGGATGGCTACTAGTGTTCACAAATTAGACAAATCAATGTTCAATATTGACTTCTCGTAATTTTAAGAATTATTAAGAGTGTAATCATGAGTCTTTGGTGAAGTGACTTCATGATTAATAAACTTGGATTATCTTAACGAGATTAAAATAATCCCAAGTTTATTGGAGCTTGAAATTTTAATGTCCACATGGATTTCCTGGCTAGCTTTAGAGAATTCAATCAACATTAGGTTGGAATAGATTTAAGATGAAGTTTATTGATATCATTTCAGCTAATGTCTCAATTAAGACAAGAGTTGTCTTAATTTAGACAAAGAATTATTTTAGGACAAATGTTGTCCTAAACATGCTTGAAAATGTGAGAAATATTTTTGTCACTAAAGAGATAAAAATAATTCTTACAATAGTTGTCTAAATCAAACAAGTGATGTTTTAATTAGACAATAGAATTTTAAGACAAAGGTTTGTCTTAATTAAGACAAGTGTTGTCTCAATTTAGACAACCTTCATCTTAATAATTATTTTTGGTTTAACTACTTTAAATTAATATTTGAATTGTTCAAATATTTAATTTGAAGAAGTTGATCAAAATAAAATTAAATCCCCATTTAATTAGGAATTTTGGCTATAACATTTTATTAGGATAATGTTAATTTAATTAATTAATTTATCCTAATGTTGTTGCAAAGTTTGAATCTTTCAAACTAGTGAAACAACCTCTTCCCCATGTGATGGAGAGGTGCATGGCCAAAGGAGGGGAATTGTTCTTTGATATGGCCAAATATATTCCCTCATAATTATCCTAACTATCTAAGTAAATAAAGGTTGGAAACTAAAAGAATTTTAATTTCTTAGGTAACCTATATTCACTAGAAAACTAACTAAGTCAAAGAAATTTAATTAAGTAAAATTTATTTATTTGAGTTTTTAATTCAAGTATGACCAATTAGAAAGCCATACATGTTTTATTTAATTGGTAAATAAAATATGTCATTATCAAAATTAATAATATGATTATTTAATTAATAAATCATTGGATAATTTGATTGTCTAATATTCCCCTTTAGTAGGCATGTGAATATCTAATTGTTGGAGATTGAATTTTTGAATTACACTAAATGCTCTCACATGACCTAGGGTTAGCATACTATATATGCAACATTTCCCTTCTCTAACTGTCTTATCATACTGAGAGGGTAGAGAACTCTTATGGTCGTCACATTGAGAAGAAAAATACCTTGAGAGAGCCATAAGGTTTTGAGAGAAAAACACAAGAGAGAACATGAATTCTTTTGTGTGCCACTATAGAGCTCTTCATGCCACTTTAAGAGGAACAAAGGGGAAGGCTTTCTAATTCAATTTTGAAAGCTATCAATTTTATTTTTTTCATATTTTATTTTTATTCCAATTACTAAGCCTATTCACTGTAGGTTTCATGGATTGGTACTTCCCAAAGAATAGGTAGTTAGTTTGCCTGGTTGGGAAGTATATCACAAGATTAAAGTGATTACAAGAGGTATGTAAAAGTCTTATCTATTTTACTTCTCCTTCTAGCTATGAGTCATTTGCCTATGTGTTTTGATTGCACCTGTTTTCAAGCTTCAATGTTTTAAAAAACTTAAAAACTCATACTTGTACTGTAAATACTTAGGATAAACAACTAGATCCTACAATCCCCACATCTCACCCCCTTATGGCACCCTTGTGACAAGGGGCCCTGTTGATAGGCGCATGTGTATAAAGACACATGGGAAGGAGTAAATACACTAATCATACTTGAATTAATATTTAATAAAAATATAATAGTCGTTCCCTATAACAAAGTCAAATTTTTTGTCTAGCTTTGAACTTTCTGATCACCCCACAACCACACTTGGTAGTACCTCAGGTCACATTATGAGCATGCCTATATATACTTTGGAAAAGTTTCCAAGGATGTGAAGGACCACTGGTGGGATCTTTTCAAGGTATTAATTAAATTATATTATTTGTAATGCAGAAAAAAAGTAAATGGAATCCACAATTCAAAAGAGTCCATAAGGTGTGGAGGCACAAGTGCTTTAGCAGTATACGAGTAGTACATTACCACATCCAGAAAGGAAACTGTAAGGGCAAATGGTTGGGCGATGTGACCAGGGCCCAACTCATGGAATACTAGGCGAGCCCACAGTTCAAGGAGGCCTTGGGCTAGAAGAAGAGGAATTGGTCCATGGATTGGGGGCGCTATCCATCATGGCGATTCCATCTCCTTCTTCGTGCATACAAAGCGACACATAAGTACTTTTTTTTCTTCTTATAACTTGTAACTAAAACTATTTTATTATTCTAATTAACATTTTAATTCATTCTTGAAGGAAAAAGAGTTGGGGAGTCTGTTGACGCTACTACAATCTTCTATCATATTAATTACAGCACCGAGAAAGGCTTGGTCCATCCCTATGCTAAGATCACTCACATGAATTACATTATATTTCATTAAAATCTAATAACATGCGTTTGTCTAATTATGTTTAAAATAACTTCCCACCAATTATGGTTGAACTCTTGCAAAAATCCTACGAGGAGCATGGAGCTTGTAAACACTAGATTTTGTTCAAGTAAAAAATAATAATAATAATAAAATAAAATATAAAATAAATAATAATAATAAAATAATAATAAATGAAAAAATAAAAAAAGCTAAAATAATAATAATAAAACTAAAAAAAATTAAAACTAAAAAGAAGAAAAGTAAAAAAAATGGAGAAAAGAAGAAAAAAATCCACTCAGCCCATTCAGTAACCCAATCCAATATCCAGCCCAATCCACACTTCACCACAATCCCGGCCCAATATCACTTAGCCCACATCCCAACCGGATCAGCCCAAACTCATGCCTGACCCGAGGACTTCAGACCTATCTCTACAATCACCCATCACTTTCACCATCTGAACTCAGCACGGCACTCTCTCTGAATTGGGTTTACAGCTAAGCCAAGCCTATGATCGCGATTGCCTAATTTCTAGAATGCGCGACAGCCAACTACGGATGTGGTCTCCAACGGGTATCAAGGGATTTGGTTCCCTGGGGCGTCTATAAAGGAAACCTAGGCCAATCACAAACAGGGGGGTGAATCCGGGAGAGCAGAAAATCACGGAGGAAAAGACGTTCTTCGAAGCTGAGATTGAGGATTTAAAGCTGAGAATCAAAGAGGATAGAGGGACGGGGAGCCATTTTTCCACCGGGATGGAAGGACCGGGAAGACCGAGAGTCTAAATTAAGAAATCATAGAGGG